>PVJC01022522.1:0-27247 GCA_004026665.1 Murina feae
GGTGCCCTCCAACCCTGCCGCCTCTTTCCCACGCACCAGTCCTGGGTCCTGCGCTGTCCTGCCTTGCAGCCACTCTGTGCACTCGGGAGGTCCCTCAGCCCGGCCTGTGCCCTCTCACAGTCTGGGACCCCTCGGGGGATGTCCACCTGCTGGCGTGCCTGACCAGCCTGGGTGAGGGGCTTTAAGGCTGCTCACAGCTCCCATTGACCCAACATCCCAGCAAGGCTGGCTGGACGCAGGTTTCTGTGATTTATCTCCTATAATTGATGCTGTTCCTTGAAGGGCTGGGGTTATCTTCTATAATTGATACACTGTTCCTTTAAGGTGGCCTTCTAACTACTAACGAAGCCTCCTCTGCCTCACCTTGCAGTGTCTATAATGAAACAATTGTTACTTTTACTGGTGAGGCCCGGGCTGCTCTTTCCTTCAGCTCCCGAGGATTCTATGATTGTTATATTATTTCAAATGTTTCAAATCTGTGTTTCGCTAGAGGCAGTTTAAGTGGAGAGGCCGCAACTTCACTTTCGCTCCTGCTGCAATGGAAACTGCCCTTTACTCAGGTCCGGGAGTGGCGGCCGCCATGTTGGCTGGGCTAATTTGCATACAGCCTCTCTGATTGGCTGGTGGGCGTGGCTTACCCTGTCTCGGAGAAACGGTTAATTTTAATATTTCGCTTTTATTAGTTTAGATAATGTATTTTTTATACAAGTGCTGTATTACATAAAATCTCAAACAGAGGCTAAGTTAATATATATGTAAAGTGCAAAACAATCACCCATATATATAAGAAAAAGCAAGAAGAAACTCTCTTCTGTATTAGTAATATCTTTAATTAAAAATTACTGCCCTGGCTGGTTTGGCTCAGTGGATAGAGCATCAGCCTGTAGACTGAAGAGTCTTTCTCATTGTTGATAGTTTCTAGCTCTCCCTCTCCCTTCCTCTCTGAAATCAATATATTTTAAGAAATTACCAAAAAATGATTTTCTGGAATACTATGTGACATTTATTTGTATTTTACTTATTGCCAGTTTTCTAAAATTCTCTTCTAATTGCAATAGTTTGGAATTAATGAAATTTTATTTCATTTATAAACATGCATAAAATGTACTATCAAAAGAATTTTAAAAGATGAATTTATGAGTGGGAAAGAAATATGTATGAAAATGTTTAATCTCAAACATTCAGTTACATTCTTTTTCAGTGTTTGTTGGGTGGATTTGACCTATAACCCATTGTTATTGGCATAAACCTGCATTTGGTGCATTTTTGTAGTGCCACATCACATTTAAAATTAGTAGTGGGCTGTAAATAACTTAGCCAGTATGAATTCCCATAGTGACAACATGTGGCCACTGAAATCTTATCCGTATCTTTTCCCTGAACAGCTGAGCTCAATACAGTTTTACATTTAATGATACACTAGCAAGGCATGGCTTTGTTTAAAGGAAAGATACAATACATTTCCTGAATATATCGTGTTTCTTCACTATTTTGTTAGTAAGAAATCAAAGTCTGCAGTCCTCCACTTTAAACTACCATCTGATCGGAACTCAAGAGCTAGCGCAGAACAGGGTGATTAGCTCTTAGTTAGTAGGAACCCCTAGGGAAAATGTCAATGCTAGAGGAAGTGATGCTAATGATTTATCAAGTGGTAAACTTGCCTCTGAGAAAATACTGAAAGGGCGACTTCACAGCTAGGGGAAAATGTCTGTTAGCTATTCCAACCAGTCTGAGACCTTGTGCTCGCACAAGTCCAAGGTACATTTTTTAAAGGGAGAGCAATAGCAACAAGAACTGTGCAGGCTTGTTTGTAAAAACACGGACTCTGATGAAAATCTTCCTTTCGGTGGGGCTAGGAATTTTTGGTAGCTCTGCCAACAATCAGGAAACCTTTAGTCTCCCACAGGTCCTGAGTGAACAAGGGCTTTAGAATTTAAATAAAACCGCAAAATCAGATCTTACTAGTAAGGCCAGGTTTGGCTTTTATTTTGCAACTTTGAACACCGAACTGGAAACTTGAGATAATTAAACTTCTCAGAAAAAAAAGCTTCTTATTGCCCATCTACTAAAATAAACATCAACAAAAAGAAAAATTGCACCGAAACCATTAAAGCAGCTGGTAAAATTCCAGTTTGGGGGTGACTTACCTTCTACTTTCCATTGTTATGGTTTTATCAGCTGAAAATGATTCCCACTTCTGCTTGGTTAGAGAAGGTTGCTTAATCATCTTTTAATTGTCATTGTACCTTAGCAATATGATACTCAGAATCAGAAAACCAGACAAGAATAATAAAAAGTAGCCTTTAATCTATTTCCAGGTAAAATATTCTTAGTACATATAAAAGAGTGGCTACCATTACAGTAAATCTAATCCCATGCGTCCATTAATTAATGAGCTTTTAAAGCTCTAACCATTGTTTTGTATTCAATCTCTGAATGTATTATTTACTTGTCCAATTGAATATACATTTACTAAGCTTACTGGCTATTCCCAGGACTGTGTTCACAATCTTAGCTTTTATTTGCTTAATACTGGAAATGTCAGAACTTTTAAAGGTGGGTGAGATTCTGTCACCAAAAGAAGGTCAGGTGAACAGCCTCAGCTGTGAGACTGTCGGTGACTTTTCAGTTTCCCCAGGAAGCTCTATTTGCAAAGGAGGTAGGAACAGGAAGTCCTGAGTCAGCCTGAATCAGAGATGAACTCTGCCATTCTGTCATTCTGAAGCAGGAAATCAGGTTCAGTGCATATTGTAACTGCGTGAAAGTTTCAAGGAAAAGTTCTTTACAATCACTCGTTTACTGTTTATGAAATCGATGTATCCATTTAACCCGATGCAGGTATATACACACACACAAATACATTTCCCATCTTCCCCATGACTTGACATTCAATTTCTGTTATTTTATCTTTTCCCATATCTCTTTAAAACCAGCTAGAAACCTATCTTAGAGAAATTTTTGTTTATTACCACAAAACATATGGATAAACAGGTGCTGATATTTGCTGTGAAAACAAAGGGAAATAAAGCATCATTTTCAACTGAATTTCTTCAGTCAAGTTTGGGACACAAATCAGGTTCAGGAGGCGAAGATAACTTCAGGAAGCTTTTTAAAAATTGTAGGTTTTTGCCCAGCAGTTGTGGCTCAGTGGTTGAGCATTGACCTATGAACCAGGAGGTCACTGTTCGATTCCCAGTCAGGGCACATGCCTGGGTTGTGGGCTCGATCTCCAGTGGGGTCTTGCAGGAGGTTGCCAATCGATGTTTCTCTCTCATCATTGATGTTTCTATCTTTCTAGCTCCCTCTCCCTTCCTCCCTGAAAAAAAAATATTTAAAAATCAATCAATCAATCAATAAAGGTTATAGATTTTTTTCAACCAAGTCAATCTAATATTGATTAGCAATGATTTTGTTTCTACTCCCATGCATTATTTAAAAGAATTGAATCTGGTGAGCCACACAGATCAGAGACAAATAAATGTTTTCATAGCAATGATTGGCACACATTCCTTTTCTGTTAAGTTTCCTCTAAACAGAAATATCATTTGCATCTAGTTGAGTTTCAATGAGTCCAGTGGTGCGTTTTGATGGTGGTGTGTTTTCTGAGACGCCCCTTGCAGAGTGGCAGGCTTGCAGGCACCAGGATTTCCTGCCACAGCCTCTGGTGCTGAGCCACATCTGCCTCCCACCCCGCTGACTTGGCGGCAGCACAGCCATGTCGGCTCTGATGCCAGATCAGGTGTGGAGATACTGCTGAGCTGTCACTCCGCATGGTTTCCTGCAAGTCAGCTCTCTCCTTCCCATCTGTGTTGATATTCTTCCATGGCTTTTGTTCCCTGCTTGCCTGGCATGCATAGAGTTGTCTGATAAGCTTTCCGATGCCTTTCCCAGGTCTGGGCTCAATGTAAAATTCTTCATGAGCATGTTTTCCCTTCAGTTGCATTTGTTACTTAGTTCTTAACTTTCCAATGTTCTGTTTTAAGATACACTCCATCATGTTTTTTAGGGTTCTTTTTTTTTTTTTTAATCAGGGAAGAAACCCTAATGCTAACCCTAACATGATAGAGTGTATTTAGCCCATTTTGAGGATCTTAATTCATTAAGATCTACCATATTGGAAGTTTTGTTTGCTTTACAGATTAAATAACAACACAGTGAGATTATTTAATATATAATGGCTCTCACCCCCCCTCCCCCACACACACCTCTTCACTTTTATCTTACACTAGAGGCCCGATGCATGAAAATTTGTGCAAGAGTAGGCCTTCCTTCGCCTGGCTGCTGGCACTGGCTTGCTGCCAGCATGGCTTCCCTCGGGCCACCTGCAGGCACCCAGGATGCAGGCTGGCTTCCCTCTGGCCCGGGTTTTATCAGGAAGGATGTCTGGAATGATGTGTCCGGAATGGTGTCCGGAAGACATCTGGTCTAATTAGCATATTACCCTTTTATTATTATAGATAATTCTCGTTCGCCAAGAGGTGGCTTTTCATTCAGCTTTTACTTTTCAGCAGGAATTCATGCTGATGGCTTTGTTAGTATTCTGGTGAGCCATCCTGCAAAGTCAGGGATAGATTACATGGCTGATGTTTTTACTCCATAAAGGGCTTTGCTATAGCTGGAGTTTGATTATTTGGGCTTTGTACCACTAATTAGCATTTTCGGCTCCATTCTTGATTATGCAGCTAAAATTTAATCTGGAGTGTCTGATCCTGCTGCCTTTGTACTTGCAAAACACCCACTGAATTTATTAAGTGCGGTGTACTCCTAATGGCCACTGGAACAGGCTTGGTGGGTTTTCTGAGTTGAAAAATGAAAGAGCAGATGATTCAAGTACACCGTGCTCCGATGAGAGGGCCATGAACAGCTTCCTCCACTCACTGATTAACATCATTTCATGCTCTGTTTCCAAACAAGGAATGTCTGTTCTAAAAGTAGATCCCACAGATACTGCTAATGCACTAAGTTCCAGTTGTCCTTGCTTGAAATAGTCCATCAGGTTTCTTTTCCTTTCAAGAAATGAATCTATTGCTTTCATGTATTTTGGCAGATTTCCTTCGTTTATGGGGTTGTGGTTTGAAATTTGTTTAAGACTCCCTGCTTCTTAATAAGAAATAGAATTGAATGTCAGCCGCATTACCCATTATGTTTGTTATAGAAACTGTTCAGGTGAAGTAAATGGAAAGAGAAATGTGAAACTCAGGTGGGAATAGAGCGCTTGGTGATAGCGTATACATTTCCTTCTCTGTGGATTCATTCACCCTGTGAAAACGGTCTACATTATGCTACTTCACTTCTAGAATAGAAGTAAAATGAAAGTCATAATTTGTGCTTCAGATGATTATAAACTACAAGCCTGTCAAAATTCCTATTAAATACATAGGAATGAAATGCACCTTCCTCACTGAAAAAATGGAAAATTGAACAAATGTTTATTCAATAATTATCACAAGATCTCACTGGTTACTGCTGAAATTATACAATGAATCAAGTTTTGAGAGAAAAAAGATCATATGTCTTAAAAAAATCCAAACAGTATATACTTCAAGATTTATTATTAAAGACACTAAGTAAGATATAAGCTTATAGGCCTACCTTACTGCACTATTCCCTCCTCACCTCCCCCCACACACAAACACACACTGAATCTCACAAGTGAGCAGGTGGCTTAGATCTGAGCTGGGACCATTTCAAGTATAAACATGCCAAATACGGGTCTTCTCTTTTCCAAGAAGGTCACATCATAAAACTTCTTTCCATCAGAGGAAGCTAATACTTCATTGACAGAATAAGTTAACGAGTTGTCTTAAATAGGACACATGTGTTACTTAATCTATTTATTATCACCAGATGAAAATATTCCTTTCCATATCTTACACTTAGTCTGTCTTCTTATTTTGAATAAACTCATAATTTTGTCCTAACTGCATAAAGTTGACCATATTTGGATAGTCCTACAGCTGAAAAATGATTATTGTTAAACTATGATTATAGTGAAACCCAGGAGTTTTTCTTCAACAAAACAAGGCCATACACTGAAGCCCTTGCTTTCTGGGAGTCCATCCAAAAGCATTTAGCAATTTGGCTGTACCCACCTTTCGAACACCCATCCTCAGATTCTATGATCTGGGTACCATGATGTACTCAGAGCATCCTAGCATTCATTAAGCAGTTTAGAATTTGGTCCTTTCTATTTTCCTTGCCCCTAAAATCTGCATTTCCTTACTCAGGCTGTTTGATGCTCACAGAAAAGAAAATTGTATACATAAATATGATTTTATTTTGCAATAAGACAGATTATAATTTCCAATAAAATATTTATGGTTTTTGACATTCTACCTAATCTCATAGTTTTGTTAATGGTTGCCACCATTAGACATCATACATAATTAGGAAACTATTTTCTGTTTTACATTACAGATGCTTTTTTGTTTTATAAAATTCTTTATGAAATGTTATCATAAAATCATAGCACTGACATCAATTTATTCAAACAGAAGGAAATTATGTGTGGCCTTTTGTTAGAAACTTTCATAGATTCAGATTTTCTGTAACTAACTTGTGGTAAGTTTGAATGCTAAAACCAAAACAATGGATTAGTTAGCACTCTTTAATTGCAGTAAGATGTATTATGCTAAAATGGGGAACACGTAGAGTCCAATCTTTAGAAATGGATAGGAAGGATTGGAAGGTCAGTGCCACCAGTTAGCGCACGCCCCCCTAATGCCCCCCCCCCCGCTACTCTCTCTCTCCACCTCTAATCTCTCTGCATCCATTTCTTTCTCCCTATGCTGGAGATTATCTTTGATCTTTTACTCTTTTTCTGCTTGCAGGAATGGTACTTTTTCTGGGTACCAATGTCAAATTCCAGAGAGAAACTCCAGTTCTGTCTGGGTTAAGAGTTGACCCCTTTCAGACAGCCATGCCCCAGGGTCATGAGGCAGAAATCTTCTGCTGAGGCAAAATGCTCTAGAGAATGAGAGATGGGCAGCTCCTGTCAAACAAGCATAACAGTGATAGTAATAAATACGTACTTACCATGTGCCAGTACCTGTGCCTAAGGATTTTTCTTGCTTCATTCCATGTAAATAGCTGTTAGTAAAGTACAGCGCATTTCACAAGTGTTTTTTTTAAGATGTTTTACTTTTTTTTTTTCTTCTGAAAAAAGCTTTATTATTTCCATTTGGTCCAAGGCATGGGAGAGGGCTCCAAGGTGCTGAAAAGGATGCCTAGTGGTTTTAGGGAGAGGCTCAGGCAAGAGCCAGGCACCAGGGGGAGGCAGAGGGGCCCCTCAAAGCTCAATGGGCTCCAAAGGCTCCTAGTCGTGCTTGAGGGTGAGCCTTTCAGAGACACTCACCCAGCCTGGGGGCCGCCCAGCCTGGGGGGGTGAGTCAGGTGTCTCCCATCTTCTTGATGACTTTCACCTCCTCACCCTGAAGTGGTTCTCCCAGAAGTCATGGAGCTCAGGGTCTGTGAGGGTAGAACCCAGGGCTGGCAGCTCCACAAGGACCAGTTCAGGTTCCCTCCAAGGCCCTGGCGGCTGCCCTGGCGTCCTGAGTTTCACCCCCCTCCTCTGGGGAGGCTTCAGCACGGCCTGGGAGAGACTGCGGCCTCCGCGCTGGTTTTGCGTCTTTAGGAGACGCTCAGCCCCCTCGCGCTTCTTCTCCACCAACAAGAGCAAGTGGCCCACGCCCTCCAGGACCACGTTGTCCCCTCGGAGGTAGAAGCCCAGCGAAAGGTAGGGGCGGGAGGCCTGCAGGTGCAGGTTGGTCAGGCCTGCACAATAGTTCTGATGAATTTGGGAGCTCATGGTTGTTTGACAAGAAGGAATGAAGGTGGAGAAAATTGTGCTGGCTGATCTCTGAGGCTGAGGATGCCTGAGGTGGTTGGAGGGTGGAGACGGGAAAAGAGGTTGCAGGGTGGGTGGAGGCTGGAAGAAGGGGCGTCCCAGGGTCTGTTCCGTCCAGACACTGTTCCAGCAAGAGACAAATGGGGGTGGGTGGCAGGGAGGACACTGCCTGACAAGTGTTGTGCGTGCATTATAGCGTTAATCCGAACGATCACCTTTTCAGCTAGACGCAGTGATTTTATACTGAACGAATATGCTCTGAGTTAAGGGATTTTTATGTGGCAGAGCCAGAACGAGAACACCTGTCGTCTGGTTCCTGGTCCCGAGCTTTTCCGCCTAAAAGCTGCCTCCTCTCTGCAGGGTGTCAGCCACGTAAACTTTTTGTGAAATGTGCTAGTTGATCAGACTCAAGACGCGAACAACCCCGTGTTTGGTGTCTAACTCCAGTACCAAGGAACCCTCACGATCATAACCTTTTTCTCTTATCCACCCCCCCCCCCTTTTTTTTTTAAGAATCCTTCTCTCTGGTTTTCCCTCAGCAAGTATCACTGATGAATATATTTAGCCGCAGGTAATAAATTAACTATGATTAAATGAGGAGTCTATCAAGCACGCATCAGGCAGTCCTCCTCCTGCTCCACTTCCCTTAGTTTTCAGGTTCCCTTTCCAAGGAGGTGTCTCCGCTGCCAGTTTGTCTTTGTTTCAGGCACAGAGAAAGAAGAGAGACAAAAAGAAAAAAGGAAAGACTTCCCTTGATCCCACTCTCTTTCTATCCCGGGAAAGGTTTCCCCTGGAAGAACTCTTTCTGTACCTTAATGGCCAGAATTTAGCCACACGGCTTCCCGTCGGGGAAAGCTCGGTGGAAGTGTGTGTGGGTATATATATTTTTTAATTTCAGTTTTGATGGTGTAGGAAGAAAAGGGGTGAGCCACGCTGCTCTCTGCTTTAGTGGGGCTGGAAGTGATAACTCAGCTCTCGGACCACATGCCTGTGAGCCCTTCCACGCTGGTTTGCTTCCCTTAGACATTTTCAGCATTTTCTTTGTTCAACTGAATGACTCCAGTTTCTTTGAACTCTTTTAATAAGGTTGCTTTCCAGCATTTCTCTGACCCATAGAGGCCCCCTTATTGATTTCTTTAGAATCCATATCTTCACATCTAACCAAGAGGGTGTACACCTACACACTCCCAAGGGGATACCTAGGAACCATGTTTGTTCTCTCTTATCCCTCCTTTACATTTTATAGATGAAACTGGCGAGGCAAAGTTACATGGCAAATTAGCGAACCTCAAGTACACTTCATGTCCCCTGACTCTGGGGCCCGGCTTTTCTAAGTGTTACTAAGTCATAAGCCGTGGTATGTTCATATATGTTGAAATTTAGGCGCAAAATAAAACCACTGATATATAAAGTGTGTGTTACTAAAGAAAACTCTTTAAATCACCACTCTGATTTCAATTCCACAGAGTGCTAGGAGCTAGTATAAATTAAACTAGTATAATTCTCCAGTCGTTCACATCAGAAGATGTTTACGGAGTGCCTGCTAGGTGCTAGGTACTCTAGAACCCAGGGATACAGCAGTGAGCAAGAAAGAGAAAGCTTTTGTCCTCAATAGGGCTTATGTGCCAGATGATACTGAATGCATGCATTGATTTTCATACACTGATAAAATATTTATTAAGGGCTTGCTCTGTGTCATGGACAAAATATGATAAGAAATACGAGATGATTTCTGCTCTTACTGAGCAGTAAAGCCAAAATTATCCTGTTTTTTAGGGATACGCAATAAACAACTCAGACACCACCACTTACTAACTAATGCAATGAAGGACACACACACACAGAGACATACTAATGAGTAGTAGTTCATAGTACTTTATCTTGGAATTGGAGTAAATTCTGGCTTGTTTTAATTTATGATACGTACCTTTTGCATGGGCGCACAATTTAGTTGGATGTAAAAATGAATCTAGATTTAAGTGTAATTTTGTAGGACTAAATTCTAACAGTCTTTATTCCTTTGTTTTATTGAATTTAACTTGAATGAAATCTCTTTTATTTGTCTAAGTCTATTTCTGTCTAGTAAGGAAGTTGAAATTGATCATGCCTTGACTTTGTGGGCCATCAGAGGACCATGACATTCCAGGGTATTGATTTTGTGGTGTTAAAGGGTGACGGATCTAGTGTTAAAGTGTCGGGAGAGAATTAGGTTTCAGATTGTACACCATAAGCATTCTTGACTTTTGCTGAGACATGACTAGCTTCTTAAAGTAATGGAAGGAATTGTAAGTCTTATGTAATTTTTACTACATAGCTGGGAAAAATTAATTTAAGCCAGATTTCTGTAATTATGCATGCAAGAAAAAAGTTACACATGTGATAAATATATAACTACATACCTATACACATATACAATTTTGAATATATGTACATATGTGTACCCAGCGTTAAGAATATTGAGTAAGCCTGGCCAGTATGGATCATTATTTGAGTGTCAACCTATGAACCAGAAGGTCATGATTTAATTCCTGGTCAGGGGGTCAGGGCATGTGCTCCGGTTGCAGGTTCCATCTCCAGGAGGGGGTGTGCAGGAGGCAGCCGAGCAATAATTCTCTCTCATCATTTATGTTTCTATCTCTCTCTCCCTCTCCCTTCCTCTCTAAAATCAACAAAAATTTAGATTAAAAAAATATTTCAAATCAATATGATGGAATCTTTTCCAAATATACTTCTTCTCAACATTTTGGAAATTGCTTGGTAATAACTGAAGTTTTGTTATCTTTCACACTCCTCTTGTAATTATTATTTTGCACTTGGACAGGTACTATAGAATATGAGTTATGACACCACTGTTCCGGGAGGCCAGAGGTCGACAAGGGTAATGCTCAGTGATATTTTTGTTACCCTCCGGGACTATGGAATGTTGACAGATGCGTTATAATAGCTGCTGCACACATGAACTGAGGAAGAGTAACCATGACCATCTTTCAATGTCCCATTTTGCTTTGGATTTGTTCTTTTTCGGTGTAATGACCTTTAGCGAATGCATTGAAAATAATGTTTTGATTACAGGATTGTTGTGTGGAAAACTCTCCAGAGCTAAGTCCCAGTGTATCATTGGAAACTAATCAGAGGTGCACCTGATTCATGGACTTAGACCAATCCATCATAGTCATCTTTTAATTTATTTCCACATCTTCTTCCAAGTTCCCATCCTTTAATAAGACTTTGACCTGCAAAGAAGAATAGAATGTATTTTATAATGTATGTTTGTTCTGTTTTCTAACAACATAAGTATTTTGCTTAAGCAGATTTGCTAGCAAGTGACAGCTTTGAAAAATTGGACATAGGAGCTGCTGGAAGCATTTCAGTTCCAGGCAATCTCAATAGTGCAGAAGGGGAAAATGAAATATCACCACAGTTTAAAGATGACAGTTTTGTCAAAGATTCCCTTCCACTCTTTGGCTTAAAACAAATGGAATAAATCAAGTCTATCTGTTCAAAATATGCATGGGCACTGGCCGAGGGAGCACTCCTTTCTAGGAGTGTTTTTTTCAGAGACCACCAATAAAAAATTATCTTTCAAAATGGTTTTTTTTTTGGGGGGGGGCTGGAAACACTATCTTTTCTTGGTTTAATTATCATTTGGCACATTTTGACGTCATAGGGTTTCACAAGAACATAGCGGTACTTTTAAGAAGAGAGGAAAACCTCAGCTGGCTGGTGTGGCTCAGTGGTTGAATGTTGACCTATGAACCACGAAGTCATGGTGCGATTCCTGGTCAGGGCACATGCCCAGATTGGGGGCTCGATTCCCAGTTGGGGGGTGCGCAGGAGGCAGCCTATTGATTCTCATCATTGATGTTTCTATCTCTCCTTTCCTTTCTGAAATCAATAAACACATTCATTATGTACTCATATAGGATGTTCCTCAGAAATATAATGTTGTTATTAATTTGGGGTGTGTGTGTGTGTGTGTGTGAGAGAGAGAGAGAGAGAGAGGGAATTAATAAATTTAAGATTAGATGCTAAATGTTTCATGGAGACATAGAAAATCTGCTAATGTTCTCTACCTGAAAGATGTTGTTGGGTGTATTTGAAAAGGTGTAGAAAGTTCTACAAACCTGCTTTTCGGAACACCTATTTTATCATTAATTGGAGAGGCAGTGGAGTGAAGAGCACAGGCTCTGGGGTGAGACTTCCTGGGCTTAAAAGCCTAATGTTACCATTTTTTAGAACTGTGATTTGGAGCAAGTTAATCTCTCAGTTTCCGAGTTCCTTCTTTGCTAAACGGGGTTAATGACAGCATCTACTTCTTAGGGATTGTGTTCAGTTAGCCTGCGTTCTCTTCTAAACACTCATTAGAATATTATTGTTAGTAATTGAAAATGCTTAACATTATGAAATGAAGAATGGAAGTAAAAATTAAAAGAAAATGAAATGAAAGCTCAAACATTTCAGGAAGTCTGGAATGTATGTGTAGCTTATGTTTCTATCAGGATAGTAGTACATGAGTAGTGGCTACATTTATTTTTTTAAATAAGAGAAGCATTGCTGATTACCACTTACATGCTGTATATATTTTGAAATGTACTTTAGCAATTAAACTATAAGAAAATTACTGGTAATTTCTGTCTTTCAGATGTCACAAAATAATCAGCTGATTTCATGTTCACAGGTTATTCTTGGGTTTTACTATGCTACTCCTAAGAGATATCCGTGTCTTGTAAATGAATGTGTACTTTAATTAAAAGTTGCTCCAACTCACCTTTGCAGGCGGGGTTATGCTAGTATTGTTACTTTCTGAAACAGCCTTGATTTAATGTGCTACCTTCATTCATTCTATGTTCACTTGCATGCTTAAAATGCCTCTTATCAAATAGTACTTGGTAGTATACTTTATCTGGATTATCTGTCTCATGAAAAAAATGGATTCACTACGGTTTACATTTTTTATACGTAATCTAGAAAGAGAGTTATTTAAAGGATTTGGCTTACATGATTATGGAGGCTGGCAAGTCCAAAATCAGCAAGGCAGGCTGTCACGCTGGTGACCCAGGGAAAAGCTGATGTTGTGGTTCCAGTCGGAAGGCCATCTGCGGCAACATTTCTTCTCGCTCAAGGGAGGTCAGTGTTTTGTTCTATTCAGGCCTTCAACTGATTGGATGAAGCCCACCCACATGGTGGTGGGAAATCTACTTTACTCCAGTCCACGGACTTACATGTAAATCTCATCCAAAAAACACCTTCACAAAGACATCCGGAATAGTGGTTGACCAAATATCTGGGCACCATGGTCAAGCCGAGTTGTCACATGAAGCTAACTATCACAGGGGCTTTCTGTTTAATCCCTACAGGCACTGAGGTCCCTGTCTATGAGGGAAAAACTGAGGCTCAGAGAAGTAAAGAGGTTAACTCAGGGCCCCAGAGCTCCAGTAGCATGCATGGTCCAGGAGGCATCTCCTCTAGACTGCACATGATAATGCTTTGCATTTGAAAAAACCTTATAACATGACAAATATATATATATTAGAGGCCCAGTGCATGGCATTCATGCACTGGGGTGATGTCCCTCAGCCCAGCCTGCACCCTTTCCAATCGGGGACCCCGCAGGGGATGTCCGACTGCCATTTTAGGCTAACTCAGGGATTGGACATCCCTCTCACAATCCAGGACTGCTGGCTCCCAACTACTCTGCCTGCCTGCCTGATTTTCCCTAATGCTTCTGCCTGCCATCTCATCATCCCCTAACCACTCCCCTGCCAGCCGGATCAATGCCTAACTGCTCCCCTACTGGCCTGATTGCCCGCAACTGCCCTCCCCTGCCAGCCATCTGTGGCAGCCATCTTGTGACAACATGGGAGCAGCTATCTTGTGCGAGGGCATCATGGTTAATTTGCATATCATTGCTTTATTATATAGGATACACACACACACATAAATAAATAAATAACTTCATTTTAGAGCCTGTCAGCTTTTTATGTTAGTAGGATTGTCAGTTTTTATAGTGGCATTATTGGTGTGGTTTGGCTCTGGGCCTATACCTAACCTCGTGACTCTTAGGAGCCACTGACATTCTTTCATTGCTTTAGTGCAGACTTAATTTTATGTCCAAGATGGCAAAGGTCACTTCAATTAGGCACCTCCTTGTGCCTTTTCTCCTTATAGTTTTCTAGTGTCTTATACTAAGTGTCATTAAAAAAAATCTTCTGCTTCCATTAACAAAAAGTGAGCAGAGAACAAAAAACCAATTATTTGCAGCACATAAAATCCTTATGATAATTTGGTAGACTTTAATTAAACTAATATATCACACTGCACTTATAAGACAAAGGAGCAAAAGAGAAGCAAATAATCTTTTTTTCCTCTGTTAAGAAACTCCATATTGCTTTTTGATTAAGCGCTTTATGTCTTGTGACCTATTTTAAAGAGGAAGATGTACAGCCCTTTTCCTGTGAGGAATATTGAAAAAGTTCTATGTAATATAGATTGAGGTGACCTCCCCCTAAAAATTAGAAAGTACACTACAAAAAGACTTGGTTTAAAGTGACTTTTAAACATTTTTTAATGCTTTTACAAATTCTTCAAACCAATAACAACAATAATAAAGGATTATGCAAATTTTGTCCATGCGGAAACATTTTTATTACAAAGATTCTTGTTAAATCTTGTACAAAGATTTAACAGACTTGCTGTATCTTTTTCATTGCCACTGGACTTCGATGAGTCCACTGACATTATTAATACAAAGTCCACTATCAATTAAAAATATGTCTATGGAACTTCTATATCTTCACTGCATTTCACAACTGAAATGTCCTGGAATTACAGATACTTAGCCCTTATTTAATTAATCTCATTCCCAAATCTTCTATGTATTGGACATGCGATTCCCATAATTTAAATGGAAATAAACCACTGACTTTGGGAGTGAGGGCATTTAGTTTTAATTCTAGGTCTGCAGTGTTACATTCAATATGTCTTGTCATCCCTGTGGGCATCAGTATTTTCACTGGTAAGGTGAATAATTTCTACCTTAGTTGTTAATATTTTCTGGTTGTGTACGAAGAGTCAATATTTTAATATGCTTATATCAGTCCTTAAATCTGTGGCTCTTAGTATTTACAAAAGTGTTTATACAAACATTTCTATAAATTTCTAACAATGAGAAAGCATAGATTTTTGAAGTTGGTCAACCATAAATCATATTAAAAGAGAAGTATATTTGATTTAGAAATTCATGTATTATTAACCGAGGGACCACATAATCATTGTGCCAATTCTTACACTTTTAGCATACCTTTCAGAAGCAGGACACTGGTTGTCTAGATTTTGTAATTTTGTTCTATCTCACTCTTTCAAGACTGTTAATTCCTTGGACATTTACACCATTTCCTTGTTAGTGGATCAAACTCCTTGTGAGTTTATCCATCATCTGGAAACACTTTGACTGCTTTATACTCCCCTCTGTGGGTTTTAAGGCTCCCCAAGTAGCACTCAATTTTTCAGGCACACGATTGCAATTTCAATGGCATTTAAGAATAGCTGAGTTTGTTGTTCACTTCGTCTTCTCATTAACATCGAATCGTGGTTTCTCTCGGGCAGCTTATTGCTTTGGCACATGAATACTAGCTGGTACCACTTTTTGGTTTCCAAAGGTGGCTGATTTTATGGTCGGAAGAGGATAATGATTACAGCTTAAGTTTGCATCGTTGTACATTTTTATTATGAGCTGTAGGACTGGAAATGCACTAATGTTCAACTTTGGCCAAATGTAATTGAACTATAAAACTGGGATCCATTCTAATGTTTTTGCTTATATACTGATGGCAGTCTATTGGGTTGATTTCTATCCCTCCCTGATTTAGAAAGAATATTCCTTTAAAATATCCATTTGAAATAAAAACATGAAAAAATAAAAATTACCCTTTAACTTATACAAAATTTAACATGAGGAGAGGCCGCTCTAGAGCAGGAGTCCTCAGCTTACTTACATTAGCTTTAACAAATAGTTGTGTTAACTGCATACTCTGGCTTTGACAGTTACCTAATTTGTCTGTGTTTCTTATTTAAAATGTTCAGGACACTTTTGTTGTTTTTCTAATTATCACATTGGCTCCTTTTATATGTAGGTTTGAGCTAAGGAGAGAAGGTAGCTCATGCTGGAGTTGAGTGAGATTATGGAAATCTCTGGGTTAGGCAGGGGGAATCTACTCACAGCCTCCAGACCTCATCTCATCACTCCTTCACAATTTTGAGTTTTCTGGGAATGCAGTTTTTCCTCATTTCCATAGATCTCAAGCTTACCCATCTTTTAAGACCCAACTGAAGCTCTGTTAGTCAATGACCCTTCTTCCTCCTATCCTCACCACAGTCTCCTCACTCTTTGGAGTTCTCATTGTTTTACCTGCTTGGCTCTTACCTTTTCTTCCCCAAGGTTAATGATCTGTTTATATGTATACTAGAGGCCCAATGCGTGAAAATTTGTGCACTGGAGGGGGGTCCCTCAGCCCGGCCTGCCTCCTCTCACAGTCCGAGAGCCCTCAGGGGATGTCCTGCTGACTGCAGGGAGTGACTGGCTGGTCAGAGGAAGGCACCTGCCCCCATTACCCCCTTGGTGCTGCTGCCTCTGGTCTCCCTCTGTGGGAGGCAACCCAGCTGATCAGGGGAAGGTGACGCCCCCATCACGACTCTGCTGCTGCCACTGCCGGTCGCCACAGCTGCCTGAGTCTCAGCCCTTGCAACCACTGTGGCTTGCCTGAGCCTCGGGCCGACCCTGGCAACGGCAGCCACCATTCGTGGCTTGCCTGAGTCTCAGACAGCTTTTGTGGCTTTGTCAGAAAGGATGTCCGGAAGACATCCGCTCTAATTAGCATATTACCCTTTTATTATTATAGATATTGGTATGTCTCTTCCAAAGATAAATAAAAGTTTCCTCAGAACCAGCACTGTGCTGGTTGCTCTGTATGTCCTCCCATGCCTCCTGAGATGCCACTCACATGATTAGACTCTGACCTTTGGTGTTCTTTCTGATTCTAAGATTCCATAATTCTAGCAGTTAGTCAGTCAATAAATATTGATTACTTGGCTATCCAACCTGAGGCATTCTTTTGTGAGGGCCCACATCATTTGTATTTTGAAGTCAGCAAAGTGTCTATGATGAGGAGTTTTGTTCATAGTATACAACTAACCCCTTTCCTTCCATGGCCAATTCAGTGGCTGACTCACAATCTCAAAGGCTTCTTAAGAGTGCAGTTCAAACAGTGCAAATGAATGGCCTCTATGTGTGCGCGTGTGTGTGTGCATGCGTGCTCACTCTCACCCATGTGAATGGGCATGGACTTCCCTTTCTTTGAATGGATAGAATTTATCTCATTTGTTACTTTTTCTTTTGACAATTTAGACAACTTTGAGGTATTTTTTTCATGAATTAAATAATTACGGTAGAATCCTGCATATGATCAACAATAGGCTTCTGGAACTGAGCTTCTTAACACTTTCATTTATAGTAGTTTTGGAAGCTTGCATAAGTTTTCTTATTCCTCAAACCATGGAAAAAATGGAGACAGTTGCAGTTATAAGTTAGACAATAATTCTTAAAGATTCAAAGCCAAATTTTTTAAAAAAGACTATTTTGAGAAAACAATATAGGGAGAAAAATATTAGATTTTGAGCCAAAAGTCTTGGTTTGATACACTTACAATTACTCTTCTTGTCTGTGTGATTTTATATAAGAAGATCAAGCTCTCTGAGCTTAAATTCCTTCATATGTAAAATGAACAAAATTATAATTTCAACTTCATAAGTACTTTGTGATGTTAAATTAGATAGTTAAGTGAAAGCTTTTAATAAACATCTATATGGGTGTGACAGTAACTAATTATTATAATATATGGCTTAGGGTACATCATTTTTATAAATCAAAATGATGTAAAAGACTGAATATCATTTTAAATTGTCATCTGTGTAGTCTTCCACCCAACAAATCCCATGTTTACCTTATGTTTATGTCACATTTTCCATTAGTATTAAAAAACAAATAACAGATAAACCTTCAGTATTGTTAGGTGGCTCTGTCCCAGTTCAACTCCTATATTATTTATTTACTAGTGGCCCAGTGCACAAAATTCATGCATGGGGGGCTTCCCTCAACCCAACCTGCACCCTCCAATCAGGACCCCTTGGGCTTTGTCTGACTGTTGGTTTTGGCCCTATTCCTGAGGGATTGGGTCTACATTGGCAGTTGTACATTCCTCTTGCAATCTGGAACTGCTGACTCATCACTGCTCACCTGCCTGCCTGATTGCCCCTAACCTCTCTGCCAGTACCTGATTGCCCCTAACTGCCCTCCCTGCTGGCCTGATCTTGCTCCCAACTTCTCTCCCCTGCCAGCCTGATCTCTCCCTGAACTGCCTCTGTCTGCCTGATAACCCCTAACTGCCCTCCCCTGCCAGCCTGATCTCACCCCCAACTGCCCTCCCCTGCCAATCTGGTTGCCCCCAACTGTCCTCCCCTGCCAGCCTGATCTCGCCCAGTCTCTTCCTCTCTTTGTTTTTCTCAGGAGTCCTCCAGGCCTCCCTGCCTCCCTGGCTCCTCCTTCCTCTTTCCTGGTGGGGAGGGAGTGGGGCCAGTGGGGGCCACTCCACCCTCTGCCTGCCCTCCCTTCTATCCAGGCCTCTTCAGGCCCAGTCTGTTCTGTTTCCTCACTATGAGAGAGGCTCTGAGAGTAAGAAGGGAAGGAAGGAAAGAAAGGGAGAAAAGGCTATGAACTGGTGGGCACTGTGTATTTGTGCAGCTGTGAGTTAGTGTGAGTACCGGTCTCGCCTCCCCCATCCCCATCTCCACTGCCACAAGTCTCCACCCACCAGAGCCTGCTACATGCACAGCCTGGGTGTTAGGTTGAACCTCTGGTCATTATGGATGTGATGGACCGGGGTTTTTATATATTAGGATGCTCTAAAATACTATCAACTTCCTGTTTCTAGGTTCTGGAAACTAACATCAATTTATTTCTCTATGTTGTGGAATAAACTTCTTTTAATTTGATACATTATACTATTCCCTAGATTTGAATATCAGTCAAGGAAAAAATAATGAATATTTATAGAATCTTTTTACAGATTGCCAATTATATGCAACCACATTCAACAGATAGTTGTACTTACTCTACACCAATTATGTAGGCGCATGATTTAGTTTTGAAGCATGCCTAATAAAAATAAGTAGAAAAATAGACACATGTGCCTTTCAAAAATATATATTCCTTTGTTTGTGGTTTTGAAGTTCTTTTCAGAGTGATTAAGAGGATGTCTACTCTTATGTGTAAGTGTCTAATGTATTTTTATACCTAAAATTGAATCCTATTCCTGTTTTCTGCATAATACTTTTCTTATTCCAAGCATTAGTCACCAATTATTGACCAGGGAGCTCCGGAACAGAACATAGTTTTCATTAAATTTAACATTTTACTGATAGTTTTTTATTAATTAAACTCCCAGCTTATTTCAGTCTTTTTGGTTAGGAAATAGATGTTACAAGTCCAAAGGGGTCCATTTGCCTGTGCACATCAAAGCTCAATAAGACATGAACAGGAGTTTGCAGCCAAGAAAGTAAGTATTTATTATGGAGATGGCACCATGCCCAGAGTGCCAGGTAGCTCATTCTCAAAGACATGGCACCTGATGGCCCTAGGGATGGGCTATCTAGGGGGAAAACCATTAATCGTGGTGACTAAGGGAGTTAGGTCATGGTCAGGGTCATGGTGTCTACTGATTGGTTGGTACTAGGTATGGGTAGTTGATCATTGGATCTGGCCCTGATGTCAGCCACCGCATTCTCTTACCTATTTTCACCAGGATGTGATCAATGGATTGTTCTAGAGCTGAAACACAACTGAGGCCTAGATGTTATCTTTAGTTTGACCAAAACTCTGTCCCTGTGGTCGACAGACCCAAGATTGTTTCTAAGATTACTGACTGCTGACCAGAACCTCATTGTCCTGAGGGTTTAAGGATTAAGCAAGGAGAAGAGGGTGGGTGAGTCAGGTTAGTGAGTCTAATTTGAGTTAAAGGATAAATAAATAAATAGCCAGATTAAAGAAAATAAGGTTTCTTCTTTTACAACGGTTACAAAAACTGAGGGAAATACATAAATGGTCTGGTAGAAACTGCTCCAGAACAACTTGTTTTCATTGTGTGTGTGTGTGTGTAATTTGTTGCCTGGAAGATAGGACACATTGAGGAACAGGTTGGAAGGAGAAGGCAAAGGCTGTGTCTATAGCACTTCAGTTGAATTGGCCTGACTGAGAGATTGGTTCTGCCTGATTTAGTGGAGCCTGCTTCCTCAGTGGCAGTGATCTGAAAATTGCTTCCAGGGCCATTTTAATTAGCGGATTCAAATCAAAACAAAAACACATCCTAGTAACATCCATTTCTATCCTGACCCTCAGCCACTGCAGGTTTCATGATGATGATGCCTATGTCGTTCTCCATGGACTCTCGGTATGCACTTTTGTTTTTCAGTATTAACCTTTAATGCTGAGGAAAGAATCCATTTTTCTTGGCTTTAGTGACAGGTGCACGTTACTGCACAAATCCATTTGCTCAGTGCCTCAAAGCTTCAAACCACAAAAACGTGAAGCCTGCTTTTACGTAGTTAATTTATGAGAGTTAGTTCTGTTCCGCAATAACATTTTAATAAGAGGAATTTATTATGCTGTGTGGCAGTATGATGACTTCATTACTTAAAGGCATTCTATTTCTTGGGGATGCTTTTAAGAGAAAAGTATGTCAGGTCTTGAAAATAGAAAATGAAACACTTTGACACTTCTTATTTTCCATGTTTTTAAAAATTATTTTATCTTTTTATCACAAAACTGCAGAAAAATTTTTAAATATATTTTATTGATTTTTTACAGAGAGGAAAGGAGAGGGATAGAGAGCCAGAAACATCAATGAGAGACAAACATTGATCAGCTGCCTCCTATACACTCCCCACTGGGGATGTGCCCACAACCAAGGTGCATGCCCTTGACTGGAATCAAACCTGGCACCTTTGAGTCCACAAGCTGATGCTCTATCCACTGAGCCAAACCAGTTAGGGCTGCAGAAAATTGTACATGGCATTATTTCTTTAAGAAAAGAAGATGACTATGATATGGGAAGGATTAAAAAAAGAGAAGGTTAGTGAAATTTTAAATTTAAGAAACAGAAAAAAATTAGACAAATAATATGCTAGTAAAATTGTCTGCAGTTCAAAGAGGTCTATTCTCTGATCTATCATAGGACAAATAAAAAGAAAGTCAAAGATGACCACATAGTTTCAAAATATTAAAATTAGGTATGAGTGATACTATGATATGACAGGTAATGTGATTTCCTTAATTAGCTATTCCCAAATATGTGTTCATTCATTAAACCAATTTTCATTGAGGAATTGAGATGAAAACAATATCCTGAGTACACATGATGTCTGCCCTCATGGAGCATATTGTAGCCCTGTATAAGGTGTGAGGATTAAATGAAGAACTTCAAAAAAAAAAAGTTAAATATTTGGTAAATTATATGGCAATGTATCCTGTAGTGAGAGTATCTACCAGGAAGACCTAAGGCAGTCTCAGTGTGCATTATAGCTGCATCGTAGTTGGTTTGGAAATAAAACCTTCTGAAACTTCCCAGTGTTTCACTTGTGTATAAGGAGTTTTGAAATGAAATATGCAGTGATATAGTTTGTGTAAAATGAGACAAACTTTGTTCATCTTAAAATTTCAGTTTAAATCAGAAGATTCGCTTGTCGTAGGTGCCTTGGTAAATGTGTGCGACTTGTGTGATTGGCCAGTACATCCCAGGTTATGTTAGATTTTATAACTGCTAGAGAAAGAAAAAAAAATACTTGTTTTTAATATCGAGGAAAAGATAAAAGTTAATTGAAAAAAATTACGATATTTTAAAGCCACTTAAATGTATACAGCTGATATTAATAATTGGTGGTCAGAGTAATTTTTAATATTATCTGCTCTTGGCTGTAAACAACTTTAAAATTATACATTACTTTTTTTTTTTACAAATGAATGGATTCCTTTCAAAAATGAATTGATCAATTACTCAGTGAAATAAATCATTTTACTTCTTTTCTAACACTAGATCCTTGCTTTCTGAGGATGCATTGTTGTATTGGAAATCAGGGGGAATATTTCTCATTTCTGATTCTAGTTAGTGAAGATAATTACTTTGGTAGTTAATTGTAGAATTTTTATTCTGCAGAAGTGATTTATTATCCTGTTGGCAATATTTCAACTTACTAAACATTTTACTAACATTGCACCACCAAACTGGAAAACAATACTCTGTGTACTTCTGCACTGAGAGCAAAAATTAACGTATTGGACAGGCTCATGGTTAAGAGAAACACATACTTACTATGATTTAAAACCGACACTAGCACCAAAACGTTTGGAAGGATTAGCTTCACTTTTAGTTGTGCAAATGATAAAAAGTTGGAAAACATTGCCCTTCACCAGTTAGGACTTTGAAGGTAGAGTAATTCAACCCTGACCAGAGGTCAGCAGACAGTTTGTTGATAGCATGTAAACTGCTCAGATTTCTATAAAGAGATTGGGAGTTAATCTACTGATTGCATTTGGAGGCCAGAGAGCTGCTTTTCCAGGAGTGAACATTCAGGTCAGACTCAGGTCCCACGATATTAGGGATTTGTAAATTATATAATCAATGACAACAAAAGTGCTATTTTGTTTTTATATTTGCAGTATAAACAAAAGGCAATGACCCTCCCACCACCTCACCCCTCTTCTGGTGACTTTTCACAGCCTTGAAAAGCTAGAAGCCAGAAACACAATTCATCCAGTGTTTTTTTGTTTTGTTTTGTTTTTTACTTACCATGAAAATATCTCTTGATATTTACAGAGATGGTATCCAAGAGATAAGCCAGCAGTATTGATTTAGATGCCCCAGGGCTGTTAATTGAAGGGAGAACTGTTAGGTTTTTATGACTTCTGAAAGAGGTCATGGCTATTGCAAACAATGTCCCTAAGGAAGGGAAGAGTACTATTAGCAAAGATGTGCTTCCAAGCATTGGAATGAGGCTAGCAAAACCCTACTCCCATCCCTGTAAAGCAGACATATATTTTTGTATTTTTTATAGGTGGATTCAGTGCAGACCACGAACCCCCCTGGCCACACTGAGGAATCGTGTAAAATGAATGTATGTGCTCGTAAGTGAAATACATGTAATGTTCCAACTCATTGTTGGATCCTAATAGACCTGGATTTATCTTCTGTAAAAAGAAATTGATTCCCATGGCGCAGGACCACTAGCTGATTAAAAGGAAGCTCTGATTTGGAAGAAAAACAAATGGCTTTACAATAAAATCTCTGAAAAAAGAAAAGAATTGAACTATACTTTGCAAACAACTGAAAAAAAAATCAGACTTTCAATATGGAATAAAGGAGGGATGTGAGAAAGGTTTTTAATCTTATAACTGTGGAGAAACAGAGTCAGATATCATCATACTCAGGAGTATGAAAAGAAGAACAGGAAATCCTTTTTCTTCAGTTTGCACTTGAATGGACTCCAGCAAAGCGCGGAGACATGTATCCTGTTAGTGTTTATAGTTAATAACGTGGAGATTTAGCATAGATATGATTGCATTTGCCTTGCTGGAACTAATTGGATTCATTATGCAGAGATCACCTGAGCCAGTGCTAGATCAACAAAGAAAATGGAAATGTATACCTCAGGACTGAGTTCTCAGAAGATTAGGCTGATACTGCTGTCAATCAGGGAATGGGAGAAACTCATGGATATGAGAGAAAACAAAATTTAGCTCATTGGGATACTTGTTGAAACATAATTTCTTGTGGTGTAAAAGCAAAAGACAGATGGCAATATATGTCACAGACATTTTACACGATTGCTGATTGGATTTGGGGTAAACCCCATAAATCTTCAAGGAATGTATGGCCATTATGTGACTGGGAAACTGGCCTTTAAGTGTGTGGTCCTAAGCGTTTATATATGCACAAGAGGGCGTTTTTACTTTAGTAAGGATGAATTGCATGCAGGAAGTACCTCTTTGCATTATTATTATTATTTTTTCCCCTCAATTGAAGACACTATAAATGTAAAATCTTAACTTTTGGATGGATGTGAGTGTATGCGTGTCTGTGCGTATGAATGTGTGTAAGCGGAAGGCTGTAAAATTTAATGATCAGCATTTGCACTTTGGGCTGTTACCTAGAATGTAAAGAGGTAAACTGTCTTAAGCCATTCATATGTATTATGATCATTATTGAAGATAATTATTCACAACGGAAGCAATGCTAAAATAGGATGACTACTGCAAAGACTCTCCAATTAAATAGAATATTTATGGCAATTGAGCTGTTTAAATGGAGACGGTGCCAATGTCTGTAAATAATGAGGGTAGGCTCCTGTGAAATCAGTTTGAAGCCCGTTGGAAAGTCCTATTATGCTCCTTCAGGCTACTTTACTCAGTGACAAGGATGTGAATCATGGATGAGCTTATGGAAGAGATTTGAGAAATATTTGTGTGCTAACCGTAACTTTTTAATCTACTAATAAGTTACATGTATTTTTTAAAAAAACATTTCTTCAACTTAAATTATATAAGTAATCATAAATTAACCTAGATAAGATAGTGAATATTTAACACAGAATGATATATTTTTTTGTAGTCAGCATGTGCCATAATAATTTTGAATTTACTGTTCTTTAGTATTTGTATTCATTTCTCTTTATCTTGCTGGTTAACTTTATAGTCGAAATTTTTACCTCTTCTTTCTATGTGACAATCAGCTGAAGTTGGTACTCTATCTACATTATTACAGGGATTTTTGTCTTTATTTCTGCTAGTATAATCAATTATAAGTCTACAAACTGTATAATTCTATTGTATTGAATATTTTTTCTGTGATGAAAATAATAATAAAAAAACCCTACTTTATAAAGTGCCTATATTTTGTATTTCAAGAGTATTTCAAAACAGTGGGACATAAAATACATTCATGTTGCAGGGTTTTAGAATACATTCTGCACACATCTGTACAATTTGAGTGTGAAGTGTTTAGCCACTTAAGATAAAGAGAAAGGGTTGGACAGGCCTAGCAGTTTTGGCTCAGTGGACAGACTGTGGGCCAGAGGACTGCAGGTCCCAGGTTTGATTCCAGTATCTCGGTTCTCTCACATCAATGTTCCTCTCTCTGTCTCCCCTCACCCCTCCTTCCCACTCTCTAAAAATAAAAAAAAAATAAAAATAAGTAAATCAATGGAAAAATATCATCAGGTGATCAACAACAAGAGAGAAAAGAAAAGGTCGAACAGAGAATTGCTAGAATGTATGGAGAAAAGCACTCTGAACTGTCCCAGGAATCTTATTTATTTATTATTCTCTACTGTTGAAAGTTTTACATATGTCTCCTTTTACCCCCATTGACCCCTCCCAGCCCCCTGTGCCAGGAATCTGGATGGTAAACTTTGCTCTGCCTCTAAACAGCAAGACCCAAACATACCTGTGTTCTCAGATGCTCTTCTTCCTCATTCATAAGTAATAGGTTTGAATTGCCCTATCAATTTTAAGGTCATTTAAATTCTTAACTTCTAAGATTTTGATAACTTTGAAATATTGCAATGTGATATTTAATACTGATTATGTTAATAATCAATACTGATCATCTGTATTAAGAGAATTCCACGTTGTTTTTGATTGAAATAGATCCAAATCTCAAGGCATGCCCTAAGACCTGGGGAACATAGAAATACACAGTTGTCACTGTTCCATTCTTGGTTTGACTTAATGGGATACGAATGAGGTATCAATAATCATGTTCTGAGATCAATAGGTCCCTCTTAGTTAATTGAGCCAAGGAGCACCTCTGTATAAAATCCTTCAATTTGTTCCTCAAGAAACCTTTTTGTTCTGCACAGTGTTGAATGCATCCCTGGCAGGGTATTAAAGTGTGAGACCCAGTTTTTCTTGGTTTTTACCCCCCAAGGATTGATCAGCACTTGAAGGTCTCCCTGACTTCAAAGGCATTTCTGGACTTGAATCACCCTGGTAGGGTTCAGAGGAGAAAACTCTAGCCCCTGATCTTATTGCTGCGAGCTCTTTAATCTAATAGTGATTCTCTTAGAAGAAGCAACAGGCAGAGGGGTCTTGCGACTATTACAATTTCATGATTAATGTTTAGTAGCAAAATGCCTCACACAGAAAAACAGTACATTTACTTTAGTTTCCTGCAACCACTCCAGCTGCGAAAGGGCAGAGAAACAGCAGGAAGTAAAATGAAAGCATATATATTGAGTAGATTTTTTTTTTTTTAATCTTTGCAACATTCTGACTTGCAAAATAGTGTCACTTTCTAAGTCACAGAGGTGGCACTGGTGATCTTCAGGGATCCTTATTTAGGTCATTGGTCACACCAAACACTTTTTTTTTCATTTGGATGAACTTCTGGCCATTTATGGAATCAATTTAGATCCTAAATTTCAATTTTGTCCACATATTATTTACTTTACAAGAATAGAAATTTAAATGGGAGAATTGCAGACTTCCACCTACCAAACTTCTCCAGTGCCCACTATCTCTAAATAAAACTCCTACTCTTGCCTGTACATTTAAAAACATGAAGACTGGACTTGCCTCAAGTTATCCCCTGCCCCTTATTTGTGGGGGGTAAGTTCTAAGGTCATTAGTGGTAGACTCCTGAGACCCTGTGGATGGTATGGATAGTACCAACAATATATGTACACACACACACACACACACACACACAGGTTTTCTCCTCACATACATACTTGTGACAAAATTTAATTTATAAATTAGGTACATGATATTAACATCGATAATAAAATAAAACAATTATACTGTAATGAAAGTTATGTAATGTTGGCCTCTCTCTCTCTCTCTCTCTCTCTCTCTCTCTCTCTCACTCTCTCTCGCTCTCTCTCGCTCTCTCTCCCCCATATAACCAAGAAGGCTACTACTGAGTGACTAACAGGAAAGTAGCATTGACAGTGTGGATGTGCTGACAAAAGGATGCTTTATTTAATAGTTATATCAACCTCATGAGACTGATACTATTATTGTCATGACAATCACTCAACTTACAAATGAGGAAAATGAGACATAGAGTTTAGGTAAATTTGCAAAGCTCCAGAGTTAGCAGGAGGTAGAGGTGGGCTTTTGAATCCCACCACTCTGGTTTCAGAGGCTGCACTCAACAGGTGAGCCATAGAACTGTCATTTTGACCCCTATTATAGGACAGGGGTGCAAGTTATGTTCTGAAACAATTTGGGGGTGCAGAGATAAATTTTGCATTTCCTTACATCACCTGTCTATGAGCCTGAGCGAGGCAGATTCAGCA
>PVJC01022523.1:0-27234 GCA_004026665.1 Murina feae
AGGTTCTGCTTCTCCGGGCCTCAGCCCAGTCTCCCTTTGTCGTGGCCTGTCCTCAGCCCTCCTCCTCTCAACCCTGGCCACGCCTCTGGCCAGGCCAACATCTGCCCCCATCCCTCTCGTAGGGCAGGGCCGGGCCCAGAAGTAGTCAGAACACTCCAGAGGAGGGGTTGGTTCCTATTCCAAAGACTCATTCATTCACCAAACATCCCCCTCCAGCCAAGGGGGGGTCAACAAGCTGCCCAAGGCCCTGCGGCTTGAGCAGGAGGTGGACATCCTCACCCCCTGGATGCGCCTCACTCTGAGGGCCCTGGGCAGCCCCAGGCCTGCTAGGGAGAGCCCTGCTCACCTGTATGCTCTCGGCCTTGGCCTCATCTTTCTCCTGCATGGCCTGCACGGAAGGCAGGGAGAACACACTCCTCACGCATGTGTTCACCAGCTCGGACCGCTCCCGGACACCCAGGGCCGGCTGGGTGTGGCTGGGAAGAGACAGAAAGCAACGGCGTGGAGTGAGGGGCCTGTGGCTGGAGGCTGGGGCTGTGAATGCAGAGCTGGGACGATGGAGGGTTGGGGTGGGCCTGAGATTCAGACCCGCAAAGGGGGAGAGGAGATGGGGGAGGAGGGACTGGGCAAGGGGAGAGGAGAAGACATGGAAGTGGGGTTGGGGCACAGCAGAGAGGCCCCAAAGAAAGAGGCACAGCCCATGGGAAGGAGGGCATCGGGTTGGGGAGAGGGTGTGGGCACCTCAGCTGCGTCAGGGTCTCCATGGCCTGCTGACGGACGGAGCTGGAGAGGGAATCCAGCGGCTCCTCCTGGATCTGCCTCTGGACAGGGGACCACAGTTGGGCCAAGGAAGGGGACAGGCCCCTGCAGACCACAGGGCCGCGGCCACCCTCCTTACAAGGAGCGGGCAGCAGAGCCCCTCGCCTGGACAGAACTCCCCGCCTCCTCTCCCATAGGCCTCCAGTGAGGGGAGCCTGCTCACTGCCCAAACCTGCCCTGAGCGCTCAGTTCAACCAAAAACACCCTCGCTCTAACCAGCTGCACCCAGACATCCGTTTAGCCACAGCATGGGGCTTAGAAAGAACCATTGCTGAAGCCTCACTGTGGGGCGGTGTATTTAAATCATGGGCTGGCCCGAAGCAAAAACACAGCGAAGTGCTTCTGGAAGAACTCTGGCTGAATTCCTTTAAAGATGGTCTAATGGCATCTCACTTTTGATCTAGTACCTGCACACAGTAGGTGCTCAATTCATCCTAGTTAAACAAAGGTATCAAGGGCAAGGATGTTTTCTCTCTTCAAGGGACCCAAAGCTAAATACAGTTTTGGAAACTTCCGTGGTTATCCCCACCCAGCCCATTCTGTGGATAACTGAGAAGTGATTGTATTTTGCAAAATGACAAGGAAATTCCCTCCCCACCAGGAAGAGTTGCTGATATTAAATAATAACTGCTCCTGGGCATATAATGCTTTCCAGGGAACCAACCATTGGCTTGTGTCCTCCCAACAAGCAGTGACTCGGGTATTATCAGGATGAGAAGAGTGAGGCTCAGAGAAGGGAAATGACTTGCCTGAGCTCCCTCTAGACAGGCAGCGGGCAGCTGGAGGTGGAGCTGGGACTCAAGTCCAAGTTCCTGCCTGCTCATCTATCCTCTCACCACCTCAGCCCTCTCACCATCTCATCAACGGGTGGACTCAGGACTTCCGCTCCCTCCCCACCCCAAAGCCACAGATTGGATGCGGCTCCCCCACCATCATCTTCTTCATCATGGTCTTCTTCTCTCCATCACCTTCCGGCACATCCTGGCTCTTCTGGAAGGGGATGACATTCTCGACCTCGGGAGCAGCAGAGGGCAAAGCCACAGGGTGAGCACCACACCAAACTGGCTTTCAGGGACTGTCCCTACACCTGCATCAGCCGCCCACCACCTGCAGGCATGCCAGCCACTCCTCCCCAGCTGCCAGCCCCCAGCGTCACTGGAGAGAAATGAGAAACCACAAGGGGAACTTCTGGGGGGGGGGGGGGGGGGGGCGGCAGGGTGAGATTTGAGAAGGTGACAGCAGGATGGTGTGGATAGTCCCTGAAGAACAGCATTCGGGGAGGACAGACATGAGGAACTGCTAAACTCTCCCTGCTGACCAGTCAACTAAGAGAGAAGAGGTCGCAGCTGGGGGGACAGAAAGGGTCCCAATACCTCAAGCTGAAATCTCACCATGAGTAATACCTCTTTTTATAAAATGTGCTTTTATTTTTATTTTATTCTTTATATTTTATTGATTTTTAAAATATATATATTTTATTTTTTCAGGGAGGAAGGGAGAGGGATAGAGAGTTAGAAACATCGATGAGAGTGAAGCATCGATCAGCTGCCTCCTGCACACCTTCCACTGGGGATGTGCCTGCAACCAAGGTACATGCCCTTGACCGGAATCAAACCTGGGACCCTTCAGTCCACAGGCAGACGCTCTATCCATTGAACCAAACCGGTTAGGGCTGCTTTTATTTATTTCAAAGAGAGAGTGGGAGAAACATTTGTGAGAGAGAAACATTCCTCCACTGCCTCCTGCATGCCCCCTACTGGAGCCTGCAACCCGGGCATTTGCCCTGACCAGGAACTCATTGCATCCAATGCGACCTCCTGATACAGTAGATGATGCTCAACCAACTGAGCCACACAGGGGCAGTGATATCTCTGAAGAGCCTCTGCTATCTACCTTCTTAAGGGCACATCCTAGTCAGATTAAGGTATTCTACCTGAGGGAGGGAATACATTAACCAACGTCCAATTAAGTTATTCATTCTCCTTATCTTAAAGCAGAAGATGAAAGAAAACATGAAATAAAATAACTTCATATAATAAAGAAATCAAAACAAAGTAATCAGATGGACAGTGTGGTAGGTTAAAGATCCCACAAGTTCTTTCCCACTCCTACCAATAGGACAGATGGCCCTTGAATTTCACCACTAGTTTGGACTAATAGAATGCAATGGAGGTGATGCTGTGCAGTTTCTGGCCTAACCCTTAAAGGAACTGGCAACTCTTCCCCTCTGGAACCCTGCTGACATGGAATAATAACACCATGTGGAGAGAGACACTGGATTATGGGGTCATTTTGGATGTTCCAACACCCCTTCCCCATGATCTCAGTCTACACCATGCAGGGTAGAAGAACCACCTGCTGAGCCCAGTCAACTTTTAGAATCATGAGAAATTGAGTCCTTTCTATCCTTACTTCCCCAGCTGCCAGAGTGGACTTTTAAACCACTAAATTTTAGGGTGGTTTGTTATACAGAGGTTGATAACTTCAAGTGCAAAAGTGGTGGGAGAGAGATGGCTCGTTCAGACTGAATGGTCAGGGAAGGCCTCTAAGAGGAGATGATATTTGAGCTGAGTCCTGAATGATAAGAAAGAGATATCCAGGTGAAGAACTAGAAGGACAGTCTACCTATCTCCCCAAACCAGAATGTCACTTCACTATTGGATCTCTGGTGCCTGAAACAGTTCCTAGCACATAGTAGGAACTCGATTAAATGTGTTGAGTGGTTGCAGTAATAAACCCTTTCTGTGCACGGACTGTGCTCAGGGCTGTGCAAACCTTATGTAACACTAGAGGCCTGGTGCACAGATTTGTGCACTGGTGAGGTCCCTTGGCGTGGCCTGTGGGGATCAGGCTGAAAGCGGCTCTCCAACATCCCCTGAGTGGGTCCCAGATTGCAAGAGGGCAGTTCTCAGGTGACGCACCCCAGAATCAGGCTCTCTCCTCTCTGTGGCGTCACCCAAGAACCACAGCTGCCAAGTCACTGCAGCTTGGCAGCTCCTGCATTGAGCATCTGCCCCGTTGGTGGCAGCTGCCAGTCGGACGGTCAGATGGCCGCTTAGGCTTTTAGATAGATGGATAAAGAGATAGATAGACCTCGCTTTGGCTTTATTATGCCTATCTTGTAGGTAGGAGAACCTTCCTGACAGAAGTAACAAGTGCAAAGGCCCTAAGGTAAGAATGGGTTTGGCATGTAAGAGAAACAGAAGAAGGTAGTGTGGCCAGAGCAAGGTGGACAACAGAAGAGTATCATGGGATAAGGACAGATGCTCCCCAAATGCAAGACCTCTTCTTAGTCCTGTCATCACCTCCCCATCCCCACCCTCACCCTGCATTGTCGCAGAGACGGGAGCTGGCCTCGAAGCTGCCTGGGGGCTGGGCTCCCTCCTAGGAGTCCTGGCCTGGATGGACACCCAACCTCTGAACTGTCCATCAACCAGTCTTGCCCACACTCTGTGTGTCACACTCATGTCCACCAGCCTGTCCAGTCTGCCCCGCTGGCCCTCACCAAGTGCTCCCTTCACTGGCTTTCTCTGGCCTCCTGAGGCCTGCTATATGGCCAAGACCTAGGTCCAGCCTGTGTCCAGCCTTTCTGTCTCCTTTAGAGACCTTCTCACAATTCACTCAGTTGCTTAGAAATCTTACTGAGCACCAATGGTGCCCCAGGCAGTGCCCTAGGTGCTGGGAAAACAGATGTGAATGAGACAGACAGAAATCCCCAATTCACAGGGGAAACATTATAGTGGGAGAGACGAACAAGAAAGAAGATGAAGAAGTAAAGCACACTGTGTGTCAGATGGTGATGAGCACCGCGGAGAAAAGAGGAGCCGGGGGAGAAACAGGGAATGTCAGGGCTGGGGCTGGAGAGTGGGGGCTGGGGAGGGAAGGAGCATCCCAGGAAGTCCACTGCTGGTTGGGCGGGAAGCATACCAGAGCCGTTTTGTTGCCATCCTCTCTCTTCCCTGATACGTTCACCAGGCATGAGGTCTCTTCACTGAAGGTTCCTGCATCATCATTTCAATAGAAGAGAAGAGGGGAGAAAGATACAGTTTACCTAGGGCGCCATAGTGCCATCTCTCCTCCCCACTGGGCTTCTCCAGTCCTAACTCCGCCAGCAGCCAGACTGACTCCCTTCCCTAAAACCCATCGGTGGCACCTCATTTCACTGAGCATCCTTGTCAGGGCCCTGCCAGGTCAGCCTCCCTCCCTGTCCGGCCCCTGCCCCCACGCTCTCCACTCACTCACCATGCTCTGGCCACACTGGCCACAGGCTTTCAGGCCTCCCAGGGGCCTTTGCGCAAGGCCAAACCACTGCCACGCCCCCTCGCCCAGGTCTCGTGCCCGCCCTTCGGGTCCAAGCTTGCTTGTCACTTCTCAAAGAGGCTTTCCTTAACCTTCAGGCTAGCAGGGGCCCCAGTATGACCCTCTTGTGCACCAGCGTACTCTCTCTTTTCAACCGTCATCACATTTTATAAACTCTGGTCTGTTGTCATAGACACCTGCTATTTTGTCAGCCCCAGATTTCCTCCTCCTCCTTTTGGTGGCAGAGTTCCTACCTTCCCTGGGAATTACCCATTCCATGAGGCTTGGTGAAGTGGAATTCTTGAAGCCCCACCCATCACCCTCTTCACATACGGCGGGTCTGCAACCCAAGGGTGGCCGATAGGGTCCCGTGCCCTCAGCCAGAGGGGTTTGTCCAAGGATGGGCTCCTAGGTGAGCAGGGCAATGGAGCTCTTTATTTAAGAGAGTGTATCTCTCTCTTTCTGATGAGCCTGGGACTTCAGGGCCATCTTGGCTACCAGAGGCTGCTGGAAGATGGAGCCAACAGGGAAACACAGAGATACTCCAATAGCAGTGAAAACAGCTAGCACCAAGGGTGCCATCCTCCACTAAGGGACAAGGCTCCTTGGAGAAATGGCTGACTCTAGGCCTTGGGCAGAGAAAGTATAAGACCAGCCAGAAACCAAGGAAGAGACGTCTTGTCCTGGAAATAAGGAAGAGAGCTCATAGGGACAGTAAAGTTTGCTGGAAGGGAGCCCACTGGTCAAATTGAGGGAAGTTTGAGGATCACAACAAACCATGGCAGCAACAGATGACGTAGTCCATTGAATAAACTAGGAAACCACAACTCGACATTGATGTAAATAAGTAAATTGAAAGTCTGATGGGAATATTTACATGGTTTCAGAGTAGCTCCCCACATAATATTTATGGCAAAGGGGTAAACAGTGACTTTACGGAGGAGAACCTTGGCAGCCACCGTCTCACTCAAGAGATTGACATGACCATCGTCAGTAATGGAGCAAGTCAAAAGCACGCACCAGCAGATAGCAGGCAGTGAGAGGGAGCCAGCATCACTCCCGTGCTTTTCCTGCCAGAGGTGCATGGCAGGGGCGTGATCTTGAGGAAACATCAGACAAACCCAAACTAAGGCACAACTTTCAAAATAGCTGGCCCGTCACCAGCAAATGCAGCAAGACATGCAGGTCAGAAGATCACCATCGCCCAGCTCCCCCTGACCACCTCGCAGGCCCCGGCAGCTGTGGCCAACAAGGGCTTGCCCTGCCTGAAGCAGCGAGTGGAAGGGGGGTTGCCCAGGACGTGACCAAGGACCAGTGACCGAATCGAGCCAAGAAACCATCGACAAGACTGCTAGCCAAGCCTCTGAGACTTTCTCAGGTTGGGGCGGTGCGGGGAGCGGGGAATGAGGCCTCCTGAGTGACAAGAGAGAGTGATGGGTGACTCCTCTCCAGGCCCTGAGCTCGCGTCAGCTGCTGTCCCCTTGGCCGGATGCCTCATGTTCAAAAAAAAAGAAAAGAGCAGGAAAGGCTAAGGACTGAGGAAGCAAAACAGACGAGACAAAAAGGTGCCATGAGTGCTTTGGAGCTCATCTCCTTCCCCAGAAAAACATTCCTGAGACGGTCGGTGACATCGGAGTGGGTCCGGGAATGAAATGGGAGCCATGTGTGAATACTGATTTCACGATTTTGATGGTTACCTTTTGTCCTCTTTTGTAAGGAATAAAAAGTAAAATTCAGGGGTGATGGGGCATTATTTGGCAACTTATCCAATCATTCACAAGTTTTATATGGTGCTTTCAACTTTTCTGCAAGTTTTTGTTGTTTCAGATTTTTTTTAAAGAATGAAAGAGAACTAAAGGCAATTTTCAGACACAAATGACCAAGTTCATCCCCAACAGAATCACTAAAGGAAAGTCTAAAGGACATATTTCAGGCAAAAGGAAATCAATGGCAGAGGGAAGGTCTAAGACGCAATAAGCAATGAAGGCAAATACAGAGGCTCATACTGAGGTTAATATAAGAACATTAACGACATAAGATAATATTAGTTAATAAATAGGGATAAGAAAGAATGAACACGAGCATTTAAGCATAACCAATGGACACAAAACACTGGGGGGTAGGGGAGGCGGGCGGAAGGGCAGGGGGAAAAAAGAAATATATGTACTAATCTGTGTAAAGCTTTATGTAATTTAAAAAAATGTAAAAAAAAAAAATTAAAAAAAAAAAAAAAGAATGAACATGCATCACCAGCGTGGCATATAAATTGGAAGGAGAGATGAAACAGGGTTAAAGTGTTCCACTCATAACGGACCACATATTTATATAAAATGTCAAGCAGCAAATCTCTACAGACAGAGAGTAGAATAGTAGGTGCCCAGAGCTGGAGGGCATGGGTTGAAGGTGATACCTAAAAGGTTTGGGGTTCCTTTGGGGGGTGATGAAATGTTCTACAATTGATTATGGTGATGGTTGCACAATTCTGTGTATATAAACTAATAAAAGCGGAATAGTAAAATTAACCGTTTCTCCAGGACGCCCACAGCCAATCAGAATGGCTGTATGCAAATTAGCCCAGCCAACATGGCAGCCGCCACTCACAGACCTGAGTAAACGTTTAGGCAGAGTCCGTGGCAGCAGGAGCGAGAGCAAAACTACCTGCTTGCTGGCTCCTTAGCCTTTGGCCTGAAGCAAAAACGCACATTTGCAACAATTAAGTGTAACAATTGTTTCATTATAGAAGCCGCCAGGTGAGGCAGAGAGGAGGATTCGTTAGTAAAAGGGCTCGCCTTAAAGGAACAGCATCAATTACAGGAAACCTGCGTCCAGCCGGCCTTGCTGGGACGTTGGGTCAATGGGAGCTGTGGGCAGCCTTAAAGCCCCTCACCCAGGCTGGTCAGGCACGCCAGCAGGTGGACGTCCCCCGAGGGGTCCCAGACTGCAAGAGGGCATAGGCCGGCCTGAGGGACCTCCTGAGTGCACAGAGCGGCTGCAGGGCGGGACAGCGCAGGACCCAGGACCCGTGAGTGGGAAACAGGCGGCAGGGTTGGAGGGCACCGGGAGGCGGGAAAGAGGCGGCAGGGTCGGCAGCCTGCTTGGTGGGCTTCCCAGGCCCTTGGAGGGGCATCGGGGAGCGGGTAGGAGGCGGCAGGGGGTCAGAGGCCTGCTTGGTGGGCTTCCCAGGCCCCTTGCAGGGCACCAGGAAGTGGGAAAGCAAGGTGGCAGGCTGGGGAGTGGGAAAGAGGCAGCAGGGCGGTCTCGGCCTGCTTGGCAGCTGCCCAGGCCCTTTGCGGAGCACCGGGGAGCGGGAAAGCAAGGCTGCAGGCGACCGGTGAGTGGGAAAAAGTCAGTGGCCTGCTTGGCGGCTCCCCAGGCCCTTTGGGGGCCACTGGGGAGCAGGAAAGCAAGCTCTTGGGGGCTGGAGTCCTGCTTGGCGGCTCTCCAGACCCCTTCCGGGGATCAGGGAGCAGTAAAAGGCTGGCCTGACCACGAGGCGGGGTTTTCCCTGCTTTCTGGTAGCTGGAGGAAGATGGGCAGTAGGCAAGCTTGGGAGGCAGGCCGCACCCAGCCCTGGTCACAGCTCAAAAAAGAGAACAACATGCAGGGGAGGTTGAGAGTTTGAGAGATCAACATAGAGGGGTTGCCTGCTCCAAGCCTCCACGGTGTGCCTGGGGGCAGGCCCCCAGCAGGTAGACACACACAGGAGGACTGCTCCGAGCCTCAGATGCGGCTGGGGGCAGGTCCCCAGTGGTGACACACACACACACACAGAAGGCGCCTGGCAGACTGGAGCCATCATAGGACATCCACTGAGGGGTCCCAGACTGTGAGAGGGCACAGGCCGGGCTGAGGGACTCCCTCCACCCCGAGTGCACAAATTTTTGTGCACCGGGCCCCTAGTATTTTAATAACATTGTACACTTCAAGTGGGTAACTTGTATAGTATGTAAATTGTATCTCAAGCTGGGTTTTTTAAAAGTTCAGCATGCAAAAACAAAATTCCTCTACATCATCAGCATCATTGGTATAAAATAAGAATTGTATTAGAAAATAAGATATGATTTATAATAGCATAAAAACTATACAATACCTGGAAATTAGCTTATTAAAAAGTGCAATAGGCCCTGGCCTGTGTGGTTCAGAGGTTAGAGCATTGGCCCAAGCACTGAAGGGTATCAGGTTTGATTTCTGGTCAAGGGCACATACCTGGGTTGCAGGCTCCATCCCCACACTGGTAAGAGCATATGCGGGAGATAACCAATTGATGTGTCTCACACCGATGTTTCTCTCTCTCTCTCTCTCTCTCTCCCTCTCTCTCTCTCTCTCTCTCTCTCTCTCTCTCTCTCTCTCTTTCCTTTGTCTCTCTCCCTCTCCCTCCTTTCCATTCTCTCTAAAAAGTAATGGGAAAAAATCCTCGAGTGAGGATTAACAACACAAAACAAAACAGTAATAGATTTTGATACAGAATTTTTGTTAATTCTAGTAAAGGATATCCTATATAATAAAAAGCTAATATGCAAAATGACTGAACTTTGGAATGACCAACTGCCATGATGTGTGCTGACCACCAGGGGAAGACACTCAATGCAGGAGCTGCCCCCTGGTGGTCAGTGCGCTCCCACATGGGGAGTGCCACTCAGCCAGAAGCTAGGCTCATGGCTGGCAAGCATAGTGGCAGTGGCGGGAGCCTCTCCCACCTCCATAGCAGCACTAAAGATGTCTGACTGCAGGACTAAGCCATCAGTCAGACATCCCCCAAGAGCTCCTGGACTGTGAGAGGGCACAGGCCAGGCTGAGGGACCCCCCCCCACCCCCGTGCACAAATTTCATGCACCAGGCCTCTGTTATCCTATAAAAAGGAAAACTTTAACACTCTAATAGATAGATAAATTAACAGCATTCCATAAAAATGACAGAAAGTTTTTTTTGAGGACCTAGACCTAGACAAAAATATTCTAAAATGTGTATGGAAGAATGAGACTCCAGGGCATGGTTTGGACGCTGTTGTCCTAAGAATAGTTTTAAGGACTTTTAAGGGGGATTCTTACCCTACCAGATATGAATACATATTTACAAAACCATGGTCATTTCTTTTCATTACAATATGGTATTGGTCCATGAACATACAAAAATATTTGGGGATATAAATAAATGAGAGGAAATCTTTACAATATCAAAAACTGCCAGGAGATTAATTTACAGAACACAGTCCAGGTTCCAAGTGGAACCCTAAGGCTTTGCTCAGGAAGGAACCTCAAAACTCAATAAGGATGAGCTAAGCTTGCCCCAAACAGCCAGGTCTGAAATTTATCAAGAAAGAAAGAGGCATACATTTGGAAAGGAAGGTAAAGTTAGTCGACTTGTAATTTGGACATAGTAAAAGTATTATCCTATGGAGATTATTAAAGTTAAGGGAACTGAAGTTCAGAGAGATTGAGTAGCTTGTCCCAAGTCGCCCAACAAGCAGAGGCTGAGCACTGGGTCTCTTGGGCATAATGAATAGGTTGCATGTTATCCACTGAATGCTGTCCCCTTCCTCTCCCTCTCCCCCCTCCCCACCTCAAGTCTGAATACAAGGTTCTCCCGGGGCAGTGCCCTCTCCCAGGCTGTCGCCCTGGCCATACGCACGGTGAGGGACGCTGTGGAAGGCTGCGGTGCCCTTGTCTGCGGTGTTGCAGGTGGGGAGCACCAGCGGGAACCGGCTCATCTCGGTGTTGGCCATCTCGCTCCAGCTCTGACTTTCCTGCAGGGGCACGGTGCGGATAGTGTTGTCCTCAGAATCATCCTGCTGGCTGCTCAGGGTCAGGGTGGATGTGTCGCTAAAGATGAGGCTAGAGCTCAGGCTCAGGGTCTCCTTGGAGCCCATTATCAGGGTCATGCATGAGGCTGGAGAAAGGACGGAGCTGGGTCTATGGGTGCTGGAGCGCAGGCTGATATCATCCTGGAAGCCAGGAATCAGGGTCAAGCAGGAGGCCTGAGTGAAGGTCATGTTCAAATCAGACCTGGAATTGCTATTTAAAGCCACATTGATGTTTCCCTTGGAACTCGTGTTCCAGGCTGTGCCAAAGGATCCTTTTGAAACAGACCCAGCGATGTCCTGAGAAACCAACGTGATGGTCTCGTTGGTGCTTGGGCTCTGGGTCCCATAGGAACCTTGAGCCCCTTTTAGGTCCAGTTTGGGGATGGCTCTGGAGCCCACAGTGAGCTGGTGATTGGAGGGAGAATCCAGCGAGCCCGAGGCTTGGATAAGCAGCGCTTTGGAGCATGGCCTGGAGAGGCAGTGGCCCAGAACGAGGGCTTCTCTTGAAAAAGTCCTTAAAAATGGGTTGGATTCAGACCTGGAAGGATTGGAGTTATTCTGACCCAACTCAAAAGACTTGCTTGAGTGGGGATTGGAGGCCTCCTCAGAATTCAGCCTGGAGTGGTTGTCCGAGCTCGGACCCTGGGCCTCGGCAGAGTCAGGGCTCAGAACGAGCGGTGAGGCTGGCTGTAGGGCCTCCTGTGAGTTAGGCATCGAGATGTGATTCAGCTCCAGGCCCAGGGCCTCCCCGGAGGGGGAAGTGGTGGTCTGGAGGGCGGCTGGAGCCACAGCCCCGCTCTCATCAGGTCTGGGGGTGTCATCAGACACGAGGCCAGGGGTCTCCTCAGAGACAGGACTCAGAATTGGATGAAGGTCTGGGACAAGAGCCAAGGCAGGACTCAGAGGTACATTCAAGGCAGGAACAAGGTCTGTGTCTGGGTTTGGCCCAGAGATGGTGTCAGAGCCTAAACCTGGGGCCCTGGTGGAGTTGAAACTGGGTGTCTTCTTTGGGTCTTCACAGAGGACCAGACTAGCCCTCTGACTCAGAGCCATGCCTGTCTAGAGGTCTGTCAATGCCACTGCCCCTTCTCTCCGACAGCTGACTGTTGAGCTCCCCGCAGTGTTCCTGAGAGAGAGAAGGCAAATTCAGCCATGCCTCACCGGTTACAATCTTTCCAAGGGCCCCTGCTCTCTTAAAAATGAGGCCCCTGTGTCACTTAGAAAGTTCTCCATGACCACGTCCAGCCCACCTTTCCAGCCCCATCCTACACGACAAAATATGCAATGCACTTTATTCTACTGATTCAATTAGTGGTCTTGTCCCGGCCAGACCTAAACTCCACACGGACAAGAACCATGCATATCTTAGTCCCTGGGGCATCCCCAGCACCTAGCACTGTGCCAAGTACATGGTAGGGAGTCCACAAATACAGACAATGAGGAACCTCTCCCGCCTGGGGGTAGAAAAAGGGGCGGAGCCACTGCCTTATTGGTCACACTGCTTCCAGCCAACCCCCAACTTGCTAAAACTACTCTGCAAATGGCTATGGCTGTTTCCACAGCAGCCTTGGCAGAGCTGCTTGCTCCCCCTAACAGTTTGCCTTTCCAAGTGGGGCAGGCTATATAGAAGAGACCCTGAGATCATCGTCAAAAGCACAGCCTTGCTTCAACCCAGCAATCTGGCTGCAGGGCCAACTCTCTAATGCCCCCCGCCCACCCCACACTCCACCCCCTCCCCCAGACACAGCTCACCTGCATGCATGGTGTTCTTAGGCAGGAGTGGGCCCCTGGGAGGAGACACAGAAGGAGATCAAGTCAGGTGAAGAGTGGCTTTTTCAATACTTACTGATCAAAGCCTACAAGGCAGGCATACGCACAGAGTCCCAGGAGTTAGACATTGTTGCTGCACTATACACTTGAAGAGGCGGTCAAGGGGAGGAAGGTCACCCACCCCAATGACCCTCAGAGAAGCCAAGACCATCTGTTTATGCCGTCCATCTGCCTACCCCCCATGGCTTCCCGTTGTCTACAGGACAGCATCCTCAGTCCTTAGCAAAAGGCCATTCTGTGTCTGCCCCAACTCCCTTTCACTCTTCTTGCCCATCCATACTCCCTTCCCCACTCCTGTCCACCCCCTCAACTCCTTTGAGTTTTTCCAAGGAGTCAGGCTTCTGGGTTAAGTCTGGGCCTTCTCATACCAGGCACCCCTTTCTCCAGCCTCCTTCCCTGGCTAGCACCCACAGCTTCACCACCTCAGATGTCAGCTCAAATATTAAAAGCCTTCCAGGTCCCCCAAACAAGTGAGGTCCACTTGTGAGTTCCAAGGCCCTGGTCCGCTTCCCCCTCTTGGCACACAGCTTCTGGTCCCCCCACTGGACAATACAATCCCTAAGAGTCTGGCACACAGTAAATGTTGAACAGATAAGCTTGCTGTTTCATCTTTTTATCTCCCTTCTTTCGCCCATCCATTCTTCCAGTCGCTGATTTGATCACTTATTCATTATTGATTCACTCACTAAATGATTTGTTCCACCAACTTTGCTGTGCATCTTTATAACTTGGCTTTGGAAAGGCCATGGATTTGGAGTCATGCTGTCCGGGGTTCAAATCCCAACTCATCCTCTTACTAACATTAGTGACCGTGGGTAATAAGGGACTTTCCCCCTCTGACCCCCTCTTCCCTGTCTCTAACATGGGAGCATAAAGCCTGCCGCCTGGGGTCGTGGCACACAGCTACCGAAGGCCTTCTATAAATGGTTGCCAGGTGCTCTATGCCCCCCACAAGGCACTGGGGCAGAGAGGAGGAAGGCCGAGCACAGGGGGAGCTGCCTTCATTCCCAGCAAGTAGTTCTTGCACAGCCTTGCGTCCGGCCTCAGGAGCAGGAAAGGCTCACTCACCTTGGACGCCAGAAGTACTTTTACCCTGAAGCTAATTCAGTTTAAAATGCCGGGGCTCCTTGCTTGCAGCCCCTTTACAAAGGGACTGTACTTAATTTTGCATTCACAATGTTGTCTTCTTTAACTTAAAGGGGAGCCTCATAATTATAAAAAAAAACTTTAGGCTCCAAAAAGCCCTGGATCTTTCCTTGATCTCCACTTCCACCTGCACACACACACACACACACCATGGTTATCAAAGGGAGGATTTTTCAACCTAGAAAAAATAGGAGCCAGAGCCAGCCCGAAGAGTGAAGAAGGTGTTGGAAAGCCTAGCTGGCGTGGCCTGTGGGAGAGAGTGACCTGTACCCGCTGACACAGCAGATGCACAATGCCAGGTCACCGGGCAGAAAACCACAGGTCTCAGCCTCTTCCACGAGAAAAGAGCAGATCTTCTCCCCCGACCCCCCCAACCCCCCACACACACTTTCTCCTATTCCTTCCCTCCTCCATCCTGGGAAGACTTCAGAGCTGCCTGAGGCAGCCCACATTTGCCCTCCGAAAGGGCCATTGTGTGCCCTGTCAGGTGTGGCTCAGTTGGTTGGAGTGTTGTCCTGTGTACCAGAGGTGGCAGGTTCAGGAAGGCAACCATAATCCACTTCTCTCTCCCTCCCTCCCTCCCTCAAATGGATTAAAAAGGCCCAACCAGTGTGGTTCAGTTGGTTGAGCATGGTCCCCTGCACCAAAAGGTTACTAGTTCGATTCCTGGTCAGGGCACATGCCAGGGTTTCCAGTTCAATCCTCAGTAGGGGGTGGCAGGAGACAGCCAATCAGTGATGTTTCTCTCTCATCGCTGTTTCTGTCTCTCTCACCCTCTCTCTTTCTCTCTCTAAAAATAAAATAAAATAAAAACATTTTAAAATATTTTTTAAAGGCCATTGTGCATTGAAAAGAGTGGTGGTTCTTGAGGGACTTGGGTGGGTCCCAGGGGAGCTAAAGGAACTCACTACTATCTTGACAGCCACACGCTACATTTTGGCCTTTGCTCCAAAGCCAGAGCCACAAACAGGGAGGGCAGAGGACGGCCATAAAACAGCTAGTCCTGTCCACGACTGGAGAATCATTGACTGATTCCCACCCTGTCTTCCCCACCTCCAGGAAGCCTCCAGCCCTTGCTGGTGCCCTCAGGAGGAGGTGCTCTCAGTGGGTCTTCCAATTCCTCGCTGAGAACACAATTATGAGGTGTATGGACCCAGAATGTTAGGCACTCGTGTGAGTATGTGTACACACACATGCCAGCGCACACATACATCTGGTATTAGGACGCCTCAGATCTAGACAATCCAAACCAGAACGTGCTGTCTTTTCCCAAAATTGGATCCTTCTATTCTCTTCCACTGAAATAAACTGGCACCACTATCCAAGCCAGAAATAGTGTCATCCTTGACAGCTCTCTCCCTCACTTGCTGCATTCAATTTAGCCGAGTTCTGCTCATTCTGGCTCCAGAAAAGTTCCTAAATATCTTCCCATGTAAAAAAAAACAGATGGATAGATAGATGATAGATAGGTAGATAGATGATAGATAGATAGATAGATAGATAGATAGATAGATAGATAGATCTAATCTTCCCATGCCTCTATCACTGCTGCCAGACCCCAGTGAAGCCCCATTGCCTTGGAGCTGGTTTTGGAATTGCCCTCTCCCCTCTCAACAATGGTCCCAAATTGAGCCACAAAGATCTTCCTTTAAAATTTCTTTCAACACAAATCGGTAGTTACAAAATAGTCACGGGATGTAAAGCATAAGGAATATGGTTAATAATATTGCGATAACTATGTATGGTGCTTCCAGGTCATCTGCCTTCTCTTTCCCCCAGTCAGTGACACTCCCTTCCTGGCCTTCTCCCTCTCTTCTCCTTCCCCTGCTCTCAATTCCCACCCACCACTCTCTCAGAACTTGAAAGTCTAAACTTTCTCCATGGGTCTTGAGCTGCTGATGGGAAGTTGAATGTGTTACCTCCACCTGGAGCATCCACATGGTAACAGAAAATTTAGCTGTAAGCCAAAGGTATGACGTTCTAACTGTGGAATTAGAGCCAGAGGGGAGAGAGAGCTACCCAGGGGGTGGGGTCTAGGTGGTAACCTGTGGACTGTGAAGGCCCCCACCCCGGGGACTCTCCCAGAGCCACCTCTCAGCTTACCTAGGCTCCCCGAGCCCAGGCCGGTGTTACAGTCTTTGTGAGGTCACCAGGACTCAGGAGTTCCCAGCCAATGGGGCCCCGGCACTGAAGGGAGAAGCAGCTAGGTGTTCTGAGGCAGGCTGGTGAGCCAGGCAAGTGGAATTGGGAAACACATAGTTAAAGGGCCAAGCGGTTTACGGCCATCCAGTAAATCACAAAATCCTACCTTTCCTGACCAAGGACACTTAGGAGTAAATGGTTTACACATCTCCCAACCAAAGGATAAATAGCTTAAGTTACTCAGGGACAGCAGATATCCAATTAGTGGCATTTGTGCCAGCCACACCCAAAGACAATGAAGTTAAGGAAATAAATCTCATTTTGCCCCATCAGCATAAAACTGATGAATATTCTATTGAGATCAGCCCCTAAGATCTCCTTTATTATATATGTACTAGTGACCTGGTGCACATATTCGTGCACACTGAAAGGAAATTAGTTAGAAGGTGGCCCGTCTGTCTCACTCCAGACTTGCCCCACGGCCAACCTTTGGCCACACCTAGGGTGGCACCATCACTCGAAGGGCTTCTGTGGAGTAAGCATGGTCCCTCTGGCAGGTGGGGTGCCTTGGCCTGGCCTGTGGGGATCGGGCTGAAACCACCTCTCTGACATCCTCCAAGGGGTCCCGGAGTGCGAGAGGGCACTCTGCAAAGTGGCTGTAATACAGGGTGTGGAATGCAAACGCAAGTGTGCAGTAAACCAGATTCGGGGCCAACAGTGCCCCAGCAACAACATAACCCATGGCCAAAGGTGGAATCGTGCAGCCCTTTGAGGAATCAGACTTCCTTCTCTCTGGTTTCAGAATTCATCATCTGAGAACCGCTGCTGCCAAGTCACTGCAGCTCGGCAGCTCTTGCATTGAGCATCTGCCCCCAGGTGGTCAGTGTGCATCGTAGCAACAGGTCAGATGGTCGGACACTTAGCATATTAGCCTTTTATATATATAGACAAGAGGCGTGGTGCACAGATTCTTACACTAGTGGGGTCCCTCAGCCTGGCCTGTGCCCTCTCACAATCCAGAACCCCTCAGGGATTTGAACTGTTGGTTTCGGACTGGTCCCCATAGGCCAGGCCAAGGAACCATAGTATGCATATAAAATCTTTGGTTAACCTCTTCCCGCCCTCTCCCCTCCCTGCTTCCCTCTGAGATTCATCAGTCTGTTCCATGTTTCCATGCCTGTGGTTTCTGCTCCTGTGTTGAGCATCTGCCCCCTGGTGGTCAGTGTGCATCATAGCCACCATATGGTCAGCCGGTCAGCTGGTCACTTAGGCTTTTATATGTACTCTAGGGGCCCAATGCACAAATTTGTGCACCTTGAAAGGAACTGTGGACTGCAAGGCTGCAGTAGGCATAGGGGCAGGTCTCAGCCCATCCTCCACGCCCCTGCCCAGCCCCTCCCACTGCAGCCCCAGTCCTATCTGCTGGCAGCCCCGCTCCTGCCAATACCACCATCACTCCCATGCACTGACAGCGCCGCCCCACTCACACCTGCTGAAGCAATTGGGGCCAGCACCAGCAGCGGGTGCAAGTGGGGCTGGCGCCATCAGTGGGTGCAAGTGGCAGCTGCTGCCTCAATTGCCCCTCAGGAGCAGGGGAAGGTAGAGAAGCCCTAAGGGGTGATCAGGACCTGCAGCCGCTGCTCGCACCTGCTGATGGTGCCAAGTGATCGGGTGCGAGTGGGGCCGGTGCTGACAGTGGGTGTGAGCATCGGGTGTAACTGTAGAGCACAGGAGCGGAGAATTTTCAGTAACCACCAGAGGCTTGCCCCAATGACAGCGACCAGTGCCGTGCCTTGGTCTGGCATCCCCACTCACTTGCTCCACCATCCCACCGCGGCCAATGTTTCGCACACACCCCCTGGTAGTTAGCGCACATCACAGCAACCGGTTGTTCGGTTTTTCCGGTGTTCTGCCGTTCGGTCTATTTGCATATTGCCTTTTATTATATAGAATACTAGAGGCCCGGTGCACGAAATTCGTGCAAGAGCGGGGAGGTGTCCCTCAGCCCAGCCTGTACCCTCTCCAATCTGGGGTCCCTTGGACATCTTTCTCACAATCCAGGGCTACTGGCTCCCAACCACTCACCTATCTGCCAGCCTGACCACCTCCTAACCACTCCTTTGCCAGCCCAACTGCCCTCCCTTGTTGGCCTAGTCGCCCCTAACTGCTCTCCCCTATAGGCTTGTTTCCCCCCCAACTGCCCTCCACTCCAGGCCTGTTGCCCCCCCAACTTCCCTCCCCTACAGGCCTGGTTGCCCCCAACTGTCCTCCTCTGCTGGCCTGGTCACCCCTAACTGCCCTCCCCTGCTGGCCTGATTGCCAAAAACTGTCCTCCCCTGCTGGCTATCTTGTGGCTGTGAGCACTACCATCTTTGATGGCATGGCAGTTAATTAGCATATTTTCTCCTTATTGGCTTTGGGAACCACCATCTTTGAGGGTATGGAGTCAATTAGCATATCCCCTCCTTATTGGCTGTGGGCACTGCCATCTTTGAGGGTAAGACAGTCATTACCATATTTCCTCCTTATTGGCTCTGGGCACCGTCATCTTTGCAACGGTGTGAGAGTCAATTAGCATATTCCCTCTTTATTAGATAGGATAATAGATTTCAGAGAGGAAAGGAGAGGAAGAGAGAGATAAAACATCAATGACGAGAATCATTGATAGGCTGCCTCCTGCATGCCCCCTACTGAGGCTTAAGCCCACAACCTGGGCATGTACCCTTGACCAGAATCAAACCTGGGACCCTTCAGTCTGTAGGCCTACTCTCTATTCACTGAGCCAAACCAGCTAGGGCAACTCCCAGTTTTAAAACCCTCAAGAAGTTCTTGCTTCAGCAGCACATACACTGAGTGGCCAGATTATTATGACCACCCCATCAGTACTTCGTTGAGCCATCTTTTGCCTTCAATACTGCAGCGATTCTTCTTGGCACTGACTCCACGAGATGTTGAAAAGTGATGCAAGGAATCTGACACCATGCCTGATGAATAGTCCAGTTCTGTATATTTGATGGTTCTGGAACCAGCTGCCTGATGGCTCTTTTAACTTCATCCCACAAATGCTCAATTGGATTGAGATCTGGTGATTGTGGGGGCCACCTAAGCAAGGTAAAGTCTCCCTCATGTTCTTGAAACCACTCCTGCACAATACAAGCACCATGGCAAGGTGCATTGTCTTGTTGGAAGAAGCCATCTCCATTGGGATACGCCACCAACAGGATAGGATGAACTCGATCAGCAATGATACTTAGGTATGTTGTGCAATTCAGACGTTTATAATGATCTGGTCCTCTAGCAACTTCAGCGCAAAATTATAGCTAATTTGCCTACAAACATCAGGTGGTCATAATAATCTGGCCACTTGTTGTACCCAGATGTCGTGATCCCCGAAGACTACGAGCGAGCCCCAAAACCGCTGTAAAAACATGAGGGCCTTTATTATTCAAGTTAACTTGGACTTCCCACGCTTACCCCTGGCCACTGGCACAGCCATGCGGCAGGGCAGGAAGTGCAGGTTTCAGGCAAAACAAAGGATTTATAGGGCTGGAAGTAGTGGGTGGGGCAACGCGTGGGGCCCCTGTTGATTGGTCAAGGGAAGGTCCTGGGCCGGACATTTCCTCTGCATCCCTATTGGCAGGTCTGCACTCTCGCACCGCCCTTCCGCCCTTACACACTCAGTATATACTAAAATTGGAACAATATGGAGATTAGCATGGCCCCTGTGCAAGGATGACACACAGATTCGTAAAGTTTTCAATATTTAAAAACAAAAACAAAACACTCAAGCAACAGGACCCAGCACGCTCTCCCCCAGGACACACCTGCACCTTTCTGGTCCCCCTCTTCTTATCCTCAAGCATGTTGCCATTTTCTTTCCCTCTCTTAAGCTTCAAGGGTTCTGCTTTTGCTTCTGTACCTTGTTTCCTGAGTCCATTTCTCCTGTGGCTCACTTCTACCTCTGTATTTGAGTTCTTGGCTCTGAATCTTTCTTTGTTGAACTCAAGAACTAGGGTCCATCAGTTGCAGGTTCAAACTCCAGGCCCCGGTCAGGGTGCCTGCAGGAGGCAACCAATTGATGTGTCTCTCTCATCATTGATGTTTCTATCTCTCTCTCCCTCTCCTTGCCTCTCTGAAGTCAATACAAATATATTTTTTAAAAAAGAACTAAGACTCTAGCCAGTTTGGCTCAGTGGCTAGAGTGTTGGCCTGCAGACTGAAGGGTCCCGGGTTCAATTCCGGTCAAGGGCACATCCCCAGGTTGTGGGCTCAATCCCCAGGAGGGGGTGCGCAGGAGGCAGCTGATCAATGTTGAGGGGGACCAGGAAGGTGCAGGTGTGTCCTGGGGGGAGTGTGCTGGGTCCTGCCGCTTGAGTGTTTTGTTTTTGTTTTCAAGTATGGAAAACTTTATGAATCTGTGTGTGATCCTTGATTCTCTCTCTCTCTCATCATTGATGTTTCTATCTCTCTCTCCCTCTCTCTTCCTCTCTGAACTATATATATACTAGGGGCTCGGTGCACAAAAATTTGTGCACTCGGTGAGGGGAGAGGGGGTCCCTCATCCTGGCCTGTACCCTCTCACAGTCTGGGACCCCTGGGGGGGATGTTCACCTGCTGGCATGCATGGCCAGCCTGGGTGAGGGGCTGAGGGCTGTTTTCAGGCTGGCCACAGCCCCCTCAGGGTTCGTGCACTGGGGGGTGGGATGGCTGGTGAGTGCAGGCATGGATGTTTCCAGCCGGGTGGCCTACCATGGCACATACCTGGTGGGCCCACACCACTGAGGGGACACACCTGGTGCAGAGCTGGGTGGCAGGCCAGGGGGTGGACACTAGTGCATGGTCCCTTGGGGGGGCCCTGCTGCTGAGCGGACACACCGTGGGTGGAGCCAGGCGCCAGACGCTGGCACAGGCCACACGGAGGCCCCCAGGGTGGAGTCAGGTGGCTGGACCTGTGGCAGATGCTCTGCGCCGGGGCGGAGGATGCTCAGGCATGACCCCGAGGGGGTACCCCCCTCAAGCCCCCACCACTGAGCCTCTGAGGTCCTGTGGGCCCGCAATTGCTCTATTCTCAGGCCTCGCAGGGCCAGGCCGGGCTGCCGGTTCCTGGCCTTGCGGCTGCTCACCACCATCTGGAACCACCACGGCTGCGATTGCTCTATTGCCAGCCCTAGCCGCAGGGCCCAGCTGGCTCCCACCCAAGGCCACCCAGAACCAACCACTGGCACGATCACTCTATTCCCAGGCCCAGGCTGCAGGACGGGGCCTGGGCAGCCAGCTCCCAGCCCTGCAGCCCCCGCCACAGCCCGGAACTGACCGCCGGAGCACACAGGGTGGAGGCCTGGCCTCCGCCCTTGCGTACGCCAGCGAGATTGCACTATTGCTAGTCCGGGCCTTCTGGATCCTCCCGCCCTGCTCCTGCCACTGGTCTGCCCTGTTGGACCTGGTGTTCGGTGGGCCTCCGCCATCTTGGCTGGGCTAATTTGCATACCATTGTTCTGATTGGCTGTTGGGCATCCCGAAGAAACGGTCAATTTCAATATTACACTTTTATTCGTTAGGAGATATATATATACACACACACATATACCCACACACACATACATACATACACTAGAGGCGCAGTGCACAAAAATTTGTGCACTCGGCAGGTGCAGTTGCGCACCCAGGAGCTGCTCAGGCTGCTTGTGCAGGCAGGACTTGCGCTCAGACCATGGGGGAGCACCCATGGCTCCCAGCACCGAGTCACAGGCGCAGCCATTACACCGAAGACATGGCCCTCCGCAGAGCAGTGTTTTATTCGATTCCTACAACATCCGCAAGAATGAAGTAGGAGCGATTTTAAAAAAAGGAAATGTAAGACCTAAACACGTGAAACCACAGACCCTCGCTGAGAATCCCTGAAGAAGGCCCAAGTAAATGGAAAGGAAACCTGCGTGTGGGGATCGAGAATCTCAATATATATGGGGTTGGGCAGACATAGGTTTGCAGTTGTGAGCACTCAGAAGTTCATTCTTGTGTTATTTATCATATTATTTACCATATAAACAACCATAAACCCACATTTGTCCCACCCTGTACTTAAGATGGCTGTGTTTCTCAATTGATCTACAAAGTCAGTGCAATCCTATCAAAATTATAGCTGCCTCCCCCCCTTCCCCAGAAAAGTATATGGAATTTCACAGAACTCGGCCAAAAATTGAGAATCCAGAAATAAATCCTTATGCTTATGGACACTTGGTTTTCCATGGGATCTTGAGTCAAAGGAAAAATAGTCTCTTGGTGCTAGGACAAATATCCACAAGCAAAACAATGAAATTGGACTCCTACCTCACACCATATCCAAAAACTAAGTCAAAATGAATGAAAAACCTAAATGTAAGAACTAGAATTATAAAACTTGTAGAAGAAAGCATTGGAGTAAATTTTTATGACTTTGGATTAAGTATTGGTTTCTTAGATAGGACACCAAATGCATAGCAATAAAAGAAAAAATATATTGGACTTGATCAAAATGTAAAACTTTTATGATTAAAAAGACAACATAAAGTGAATAAGCAACACACAGAATGGAAGAAAATATTTGTAAATCATATATCTGAAAAGGGACTTATATAAAGGTTTTTTAAAGCTCAACAATAGAAAGAGAACCCAATTTGAAAGTGGGCAAAGAATTTGACTTTCTCCAAAGAAGCTATATAAATAGCTAATAAGCACATGGAAAGATGTTTAACATTAGTCCATTTATTGCATGAGCATGTCAGAATGTTAAAACTGGTTTCTAGGAAGGCAATTGAGAAAGAAGGTAGATTGGAAACCAGCATTAAGATCTTTCCATATTTCAGTACCTCTGAGAAAAAAATGTATAAACCTAATTTCTTGTATTGAAATGCACAATATAGGTACAGTAACTTTTCCTTAAAATATTAGGTGTGACTTTTGTTTTAAATATCCTGCCTCTAATGTACTTTCTATTAATGAAAGAAAAGTAAAAAAGAAACTATCCACTTCTACGCAATCTCAAGAAATTAAAAATCTCCATATGATCCTGTGTCTTTGGTCATTTTAGAGACAGCTTCTCATTTTGGACTTGTCTCATGTAGGACTTGCCTATAAAGAGACATTGGCAGCTATTTAGGATTTCTGACATTCAAAATGGTGTAGGTTGATATGTAGCTAAGCTACTGACTTGAAAGCATTAATCAGAAGGATTTTCTCCTTTTATGGAACTGGAATTTTTGGGGGTGCCTAAATAAAATCTGAATAAAGAGAGATTTTTGTAAAAAAAAAATAAAATTGTGCACTCAGATGGGCGGGGGGCGGGGGGTTCCTCAGCCCGGCCTGTGCTCTCTCCCAGTCTCTCCCCCAGGGGATTGGGCCTAAGCTGGCAGTCAGACAACCCTGGGGCAGCCCAGGAGCCCTTGGGGGATGTTCACTTGCCAGAGGAGAGCAGGCCTAAGCTGCAGTTGGACATCCTTAGCACTGCTGAGGAAGCAGGAGAGGCTCCCACCACCACCACTGTACTGTTAGCCATCAGCCTGGCTTGTAGCTGAGCAGAGCTCCCCCTGTGGGAGCACACTGACCACCAGGAGGAAGCTTCTGCATTGAGCGTCTGCCCCCTGGTGGTCAGTGTGTGTCATAGTGACCAATCATTTCCAGTGGTTCTGCTATTAGGGTCAATTTGCATATTACCCTTTCATTATATAGGAGATATATATATATATATATATATATATATATATTAAAAAGAACTAAGGTACGTTTCACCAACATCACTGGTTTCACTTACAAAGAAGGATCTATCTTGAGACCCTCCACTACTGCCTGGAAATGACCTCACTCAAGTGAAGACAGAATTCCTTGACCTGGGCCCATGCCTCTCCATAAAAGCCCCACTGACTTTATGCCTCTGATTGCCTGGGTCTCAGGAGCATGAAGGCTTGGGGTGCAGCCGACCTGAGGTGGAGTCCCATGCATAGTGTGGTGACAGCAAAGAGCTTTCCAACCAGGGAGTCTGTGAGGAGGTAACAGACCCGCAGAGGGAAAGGGCTGACCCAAAGTGAAGAGCTAGGACATTGCCTGGGATGTCTTACCTTCCTCCTCCTCCCCCCTGCCTCTCCACACCTGCACAGGTAAAGGTGAAGGAGGAAGGGAATGAGGGCGGGCCGGGAGACTCCAAAAGTGAAACCTAGATTCCATGATAAGGATGAGCAATAACTAAACTAATTAAGATTACCTATGACTAGATAGAAAAACGTCACTGGGCCCTGGCCAGTGTGGCTCAGTGATTGGAGCATCGACCAGAGCAATGAAGTCACATGTTTGAGTCCCTGTCAAGGTCACAAACCTGGATTGCAGGTTCAATCCCAGGCCCTGGTTGGGAGTCAGGGTAAGTGCAGGAGATAACCAATTGATATGTCTCTCTCACATTGATGTTTCTCTCTCTCCTCCTCCTCCCTTCCTTCTATTCTCTCTAAAAATCAATGGAAAAAAATATCCTCTGGTGAGGATTAACAACAAAAATGTCACTGGGTACCACCCAAAACAATAATGTAATTGTCCACTAAGTTTTATTCCCAGTTACCCTGTCATGAAATCTCAGGGTAGTCTGGGTACATCTGAGCTCTTCAGCCCAGAAATCCACTTAGCCACATAAGTCCCCACCACTGAGCACCTCAGCGTTTGACAGTGTAGATGTGAGAAATGTCCAAACCTGTAGAAAATTTTTATGAGAGTTTATCTGAGCCCAGACTGGTGACATATGCGGGGGAGCAAGAGCTCCAATGCTCCAGAGAAAAACAGTTTGCAGTTTCTTTTATGAATTTGAAATTAAGGAGAGAATGTAAGGAAGAATGGGGAAGGCAAGGTAGGAGCTGGATTACAGGATAGCTAAATTTATTTGCTCTTCTTTTTTTAAGAAAATAGTAAGGAATTTTATTGTCAAAATAAGTAAGAGATATGAGCATAACAGAAGACACAAATAAATTCATTGTTCTCATCCTTTGAGACTCCAGAGCCCCCCTGCAGAAGGCCCAGCCCAGCTCCCTGTGTACACACGACCCCTGCAAAGCAAGAGCAGCGGGGATCTGAGTGTTAGGACAAGGACGGAACACGTCCCCTGCCAGGAGAAATGAGCAGGTGCGTTCCCTGGGTCCTGCCCCCAGGAAGCTGTGTCTCTACAGGTCTGAAGCTCATTTGGGGGGAAATGGTTGCCTATAGAGCATTTTCACCTCCTCCCACATGGCTCTTGGGAAAAGTTGCAGGTCCTGGTGACACTTGTTTCACATGAAAGTCTGGACTAGAATCTATGTACAGTTACCACCATCTTTATTTTGAGGAGCTTCACATCCATTTATCTGTACCAAAGCAGCAGGCCGAATCACTTCCCTTAGAAACTTTTCTACCAAATGGGAGTTACTCTCACTTTAACGTGCAGCAAAGGATATGCAAGACCTGTGTCTGTTGACATGTGACAGAGAAGTCCAGCAGAACTGCCCCGGAGGCACCACAGTAAGAACTGCCTCTTGCCCAGCCACAGTGGCTGAGCGTCAAGGTTGATTCCTGGTCAGAGCACATGCCGGGGTTGTGGGCTACATGCCTGGTGTGGGACATGCCGGTGAGTGAGTCTCTCTCATAATGTTTCTGTTCTCTCTCTCCCTTCCTCGCTGAAATCAATAAAAATATTTTTTTTAAAAAGAACCAGCTCTGCCCAACAGCCATAGCCAGGGCTCCGGTCTCCACGCAGGAGGGTCCCTGCCAAGCCTGGCTTTTCTTCACGCCCAGATCTCACGCAGATTGTGGGTCCCTGTACCAACAAGGCTGGAGCACACAGCACCAGCCCGGAGAGGGCCAGAGACTAATCGGTGAGCACCGCTGCTCCCCAACTGGTCCATGCCCTCACTGACCCTGTAAAGGAATCAAGAAGCCTTGGTTTGTGGGGGGGAGGGGGAGGCTTTGGTTTGAGAGCAACACAGACATTATCTACCTCGTGAGCAATGCCCAAGTTCTCGTCTAGGCTAAAAAGGCAAAAATTGGTGATGAGGCCCCCATACATCACTGCTGAGAGTATTTAGTCTAACTTTAAATCAAAGCAATGCACAATGGCTTCTTCCACACAGGGCAAGCTTTGCACTAATGTTTCTCAAAAACCAACTATGCCTCCAGCTCTAGCCCCAGGTTAAAAGGTTTAAAAACAACAAACCCCAACCATCCCTATGTCAGAGCCAGGATAATAAAGTGGGTGCCAGACACCTTCTCTTCAGAGTCATTGGAGGAGAAAGTTCTAGAAGCCGGTGGGTGTGAGCACACTCAATTCACGGGGTTTGAGATTATGGGTCCATGGTGGTTGTTTCTTCCCTTCCATCACTGGGAGGTCCATCTGAGTGGCGTGAAGGTTGCTGGATCTTCGGCCATCGGGTGGCCTGCATGCGCTTCAGTTCCATTGGAGAAGGCTTCTGGGCTCCTCCATAGGGCTGGGAGGCAATGCCTCCAGATCAGACTTCTGGAGGGATCTTGGTCCAAAGAGGCTGCATTTATCTGCCGAGTTTCTGTATGTCCGCTTCCAGAAGCCATGGTGCTAAGATTTGGGCCAGTGAAGGCTGTGGAAGAGCCAGAAGAGAACCAGCCTCCTACTAGGGATGGAGCCCAAAACCCAGGCATGTGCCCTTGACTGGAATCGAACCTGGGACCCTTCAGTCCACAGACTGGTGCTCTGTCCACTGAGCCAAACTGGCTGGGACACAGTATTTAGTTTCCTCACTAGACAAAAAGGTCCCTTCCTCTCTGAAATTAATACAAATATATTTTAATAAATAAATACATTTAAAACCATGATACTTTCTTTTTTCCATTTTTCTGAATTTTCCCATATTTTTTTAAAATTTATCTTTATTGTTCAGATTATTACAGTTGTTCCTCTTTTTTCCCCCATAGCTCCCCTCCTCCCATTTCCCACCCCAACTTCTGTCCTTGCCCCCACACTGTCCTCATCCATAGGTGTACCATTATTGTCCAGTCTCTTCACGCATCCCCAACACCCTTAACCCCCCAAAATTGTCCGTCCACTCCATTCTATGCCTCTGATTCTATTCTATTCACCAGTTTATTCTGTTCATCAGATTTTTTATTCACTTGATTCTTAGATTCACTCGTTGATATATATTTGTTGTTCATAATTTTTACTTTCCTTTTTCTTCTTCCTC
>PVJC01022524.1:0-27246 GCA_004026665.1 Murina feae
GTACATATATCTCTTTTTCCCCCTGCCCTTCCCCCAGCCTCCCCTCCCCCCAGTGTTTTGTGTCCATTAGTTATGCTTAAATGCATGCACCAAAGTCCCTTGGCTGATCTGTTACACCCCCCCCCCAATGTTCCTGTCCTTGTTGCTGTAATTTGACAGTCTGTTTGATGCTGCTATGCCTCTGTATCCATTTTTGTTCACCAGTTTATAATGGTTATTATTATCCATAGATGAGTGAGGACATGTGGTATTTTTCTTTCATTGACTGGCTTCTTCGAATCCTATCATGACTAGCTGAAATATACTTTTGAGTAATGACACCAAGAAAGACACGAAGTGATTTTTTTTCCCTAAACCACCACAAATTTGATAATTTCTCTTTATTGTTTGCAGGACAACCTAAATAATTATGTAATTCTGGATACTTGGCTTCATGTCTGTATCTGTGTCTCCATTATAATAACGTATGCATCTGTTAATGTGTATTTATTGAATATATGAGTCATTAAAATAATAAATAGAAATGTCCATAAACTAAAGAAAAGTTAAGCTTTCCATTTGAAAGTACTCCTCGAGTTCTAAGTTAAGAGACAATCTTATAAGCTTCCAGATAGTGAGCATGTTATTTCCAAAGACATATCATGAATATAGATACAATTCAATATCAGAAAAAATACTGAATTGAAAGCCAAATGCATAAAATATGACAAGAAAAGATATTTTGGCATCATCAAAAATATGATGTGTTAATCCTATCTAATAAAATAGTAATATGCAAATTAAGCATCACTCCATCACAAAGATGGCCACCACTATAGCCACAAGATGGCTTCCCACATAGCCACATCCTATCTAATAAAAGAGTAATATGCAAATTAGGCATCATTCCATCACAAATATGGCCACCCCCATAGCAACAAGATGGCAATGCCCAGTCCAGTTCAGGTGGTCAGGCTTGTTAGCCAGGCTGGTGGCAGGAATGATGGGGGGCCTGAGGGGTGGAACAGGTGATCAGAGGGGTCTAGGGGTCCCCTGCCAAGGCCAGAGGCCTTCGGAGGGGTATGAGGGTGCCCTACCTAGGCATAAGACCTGGGCCAGAGGCCTCAGGCCTGGGAAGGGGCAAGGCTGGAGATCACAGGGGCCTGGGCTTCACAGAGCCAGCGATTGGAGGGGCAGAGATGAAGCCTGCAATCGGAGGGGTCTGGGCACCAGTGAAGTTGGAAAAGCAGGGTTCTGGAGGTCCCCTACCCAGGCCTATAGCCTTGGCCAGAGGCTCAAGAGTGGAACCGGAAATGGCAGGAGCCTAGGGGTCTCCTGCCCCAGGCCTGCAGCCTTGGCCACAGGTTGTAATGGGACAAGGGCAGAGCCTGCAATTGGAGGGGCCTGGGGGTTCCCTGCCCAGGCCTGCAGCCTTGGCTAGAGGCTGCCAGTGGGGCAAGGGCAAAGCCTGTGATAGCAAGGGGCAGGATCAGAGCCAGTGATCGCAGAGATCTGGGCTCTGTGAAGTTGGCGATCAGAGGGGTTTGGGGGTCCCCTGCCCAGGCCTGCATCCTTGGCCAGAGGTTACAGGCCTGGGTAGGAGTGCAACTGGGATTGGAGTAGCAGGGGTGGAGCTGGTGATCAGAGTTAACTATAGAGGAACACCTTTTTTTACCTCTCATTGGCTAAGCTCCCTATATGCCACTGCTAATATTCTTAGTAACTTGGGTAATAAGAATCCAAAAAGGTGATCTAGGGTTTTTCTACCTCACTCCTGGAGAAAAAAATGAAGGTCCACTGCTGGAGGGCTAAGAAATGTCATATACTGTCCTAGCCGGTTTGACTCAGTGCATAATGCCTCAGCCTGCTGACTGCAGGGTCTGGGTTCAATTCTGACCAAGGGCATCTACCTAGGTTGCAGGATCCTCCCTGGTTGGGGCCCAGGTCAAAGCATATGCAGGAGGAAACCAATCAAAGTGTTCTTCTCTCTTTGTTGTTTCTCTCTGTTTTTCCCTTCTCTTTCACATTCTCTAAAAATCAATGGAAACATATCCTCAGGTGAGGATAAAAAAGAAAGAAAGAAAGAAATGTCATATCCTATGAAAGACACATCTTGAAAATGCCTAAAGAAAGTTGTCATTTTTTCATGGTGAAGGGACTGGAGTCCGTGTTGATGAAAACACCTTGGTGGCTGCGGTGAGTGGCAGTGGCTGTAACAGCAGGGTGATGGGGCTGGTGGCTTCCCCTGATTAGCCTGGTCACCTCCCACAAAAGGAGGCCAGACTGTGCCTTAGGCCCACTCTCCAAGGGCCTAAGCCATCAGTAGGACACCCCGTGAGGGGCTCCCAGTATTTGAGAGGGGACAGGTTGGGCTGAGGAACTCCCCCGCCCAGTGCACGAATTTTGTGCACTGAGCCCCTAGTTACATATAACAGTAATAGACTTTTATGAGATAAAGAAAGTAACTATAAAATACACAAGAAAAAATTCTCCTAGAAATAAAAAGAAAATTTTTGGCAAACCTACATTATGATTGTGGCCTTTATTAAACTCCTTGTAAAATTTGATCTATGAAGTATACAAAATCTAATCAAAGAAATGAATGCAATATGAAAACTCAACTAAAGATTTATTTATTCAACAAAAATATATTGAGTGCCTGCTCTGTGGAATGGGGGGAAAAATTAGGGACTAAAACTTATGCAGTCTGTACTTGCATGAAGCTTACATTTAAACTGGGGAGACAAAAAAGTAAAGAAGAAAATAAATTTTAAATTTTGCTGTAAGATTTATGATAAACGTATTAAAGGTGATACAATGAATAGGAACTTGAACCTTAGGCAGAAACTGGAAAGAAAAGCAGTGTGGAGAAGCAAGGAGTCAGGGGTAAGATGGAGCCTTCAGTTCTCAGTCTCTTCAGCGATCAACTACAGAGAGATGCCTCTCTCAAGGCATCTCCTTCTCTAGGTGGCTCCACTTCATATGAAAGACCAAGATAGGAGTATGAAGACCCAGTCACCTGGCTCAATGCAAGACAACTCTGATGGGTGAATATAGTCTCATGAGCACCCCAATGGATCAACTAAACTGTATCAGAGTTCCACTTCTCTCTATCTGTTCAATCCTGCTTTTCCCTTTTCCTTTCTACAGGTGATAATCCCAAGGGCATTCCACAATAAACATACTGCATATTAAACTTTGTCTCAGAGTCTGCATTCAAGAGAGCACAACCTGTGAAGTAGGCAAGAGATAGTACATAGAGACCTTACTAGGTCATTGCAACAAAGTTGTTTTTATTTCAACCTCAGTGGAATTCAAAGGCGATGTTAAAGAATAAATTTCTAATGTCTATGAAATATTTATCAATGTTGATCATAAATGTGGCCATAATGAATACTTATTAAGTCCCCAAATTTTATTGAATACATATCACATTTTCTGAAATAATCTGTGGGTGTCTGGGTGGATAGTGAACTTTCAGTAGAATACAACTGAGGACCCCATGGTGACCAATGTTATTTTTAATTTCTTAAACTTTTCACATTCATAAAGTCATTCTTGATACTCAAGATTTGCAGGATGGAGTGTTAGTTTCATAATAGTTCTTTATTCTTATTTAAGCATTTATTCAAGAGATTGTGTTTTGTACCTTTTTATGATTCAGATAACATGCTAGAAGTTGGGAGTTGAATGATGAAAATCACTGTCTCGACCTGAAGGTCTAGAAAGGTGAATGAAAAAATAAATATTATCTACAATTCTCTCTCTCCATCCCTCTCTTCCCACCCCTCCATTCATTCATCTATTTTTTCTTATCTTGCTGCAAATGTATATCAGAAATATTTATTGACTACATCAGAAGTACTAACAAGCAAGGCCTTTTATGTTAAAAATGTAACACTGTTCTTATGCCTTTAGAAATATATTTACAGTACTCTAAAAACTCCAGGTTTTGCATGTGACCTGTAGAATCTTTTCATAAGTCCAGTGGGTTTTCTGTTTGCTGTTTCTAGAGGAAGCTGAACTATGTTGATTTTGCTCTTGTTCTGACTGCTTTCCTGAGAGGAAACACTCAGTCCCGGATCTACGCTGACTTGCTGAGAGAGAGAGAGAGAGAGAGAGAGAGAGAGAGAGAGAGAGAATCCATCAGCTTTATAGTAAAAGCTTAGCCCTCTAAAATTGAATATTAACAAGGTTCTGTTAGGTTCTCTTCTACTAATCCCTGGGCTTTAACATCAGAAATGTTAACACAAACATTAGGTTATAAATAAAAAGCAAACAAAACCCAGAGAAGTTCACTAGGGTGATTCAAAATGTAAATCCTAGACATGTCAAAAAATTTGTTCAATTATTTCCTTCTTTAGGAAGTCTTTATTGACTTCATAAAAGGCTAAAATTTCCTTCTTGGATTCTTTATAGTTCTTTATGAATTAAACAGGGTATTTTCATAAACCCTGAAGTTTTGATGCTATTGATAGTAGAAATTATGTGCCATTCCACACATGACATAGATAGTAGATAAATAGATAGATATAAGTTTCCTTATATGCCATAAATAAAGAGGATCAGCAATTGGACCCCAAAATTTACTTAGGCATAGACTAGTTTTCTTAGGAATAGGGGTTAAGAACCATGGTTTCCAAACTTTTCTATACATGGCATTTAATGGATATCTTTAAAAACACTGTTGCCTAGTCCCCACCACCAAACATTCATATATGATTTAGCTAGGGTGTGCCCATCACACCTTGACACATTCCACTAAAACCAATGAATTAGGGTCATAACCCTTCTTCAACAGATCAGAAGTAAAAATATTTAAATATGTATGACAAGTTGACATGATACACTTCCAAATTCGATTATGATAAGGGGCAATGGTCACTGTTAAGAAGAGATTTATTACTAGACTAGAGGCCCAGTGCACAAAAATTTGTGCACTTGGGGAAGGGGTCCCTCAGCCTGGCCTGTGCCCTCTCTCAATCTGAGACCCTTTGGGAGATATCCACCTGATGGTTTAGGCCCGCTCCCCAGGGGATTGGGTCTAAACTGGCTGTCAGACATCCCTCTGGCCACCCAGGAGCCCTTGGAGGATGTCCACTTGCCAGCAGACAGCAGGCCTAAGCTGCAGTCCGACATCCTTAGTGATGCTGAGGAGGCAGGAGAGGCTCCCACCACCACTGCTGTGCTGGCAGCTGTCAGCCTGGCTTGTGGCTGAGCAGAGCTCCTGCTGTGGGAGTGCGCTGACCACCAGGGGCAGCTCTTGCATTGAGCATTTGCCCTCTGGTGGTCAGTGTGTGTCATAGTGACTAGTCACCCCCAGTGGTTCTGCTGTTAGGGTCAATTTGCATATTACTCTTTTATTATATAGGATGAAGGCCTGGTGCATGGTGGGGGCCAGCTGGTTTGCCCTGAAGGGTGTCTCATACCAGGGTGGGGGTCCTGCTGGGGTGCCTAACAAGCCTGGATGAGGGGCTGAAGGCCATTTTCATGCTGGCCATATCCCCTTCAGGGAGAAGGGCCCTGCTGCGGTGCCTGGCCAGCATGGGTGAGGAGCTGATGGCTGTTTGCAGGCTGGCCATAGCCCCTTCAAGGTGGGTGTCCCCCCCTGGGGTGCCTGGTCAGCCTGGGAGAGGGGCTGATGACTGTTTGCAGTGAGGCTGGAAGCAGGTATCTGGGATTTATTTATCTTCTATAATTGAAACTTTATTGCTTTAACTGGAGCCCAGGTCAGGTTGCCCTTGACAACCAAAGCTCCCAGTGCTTCCTTGAGCCCAAGCCCTGCTGGAAGCAGGTATCTGGGGATTATTTAGCTTCTATAATTGAAACTTTGTTGCCTTGAGTGGAGGCCACGGCCGGCCAAGGCATGTGGGAACCTAAGCTTCCTCCATCGCTGAGGCAAGCCTCCTGTTTGTTCCAGCTCCATGGCTGCCGGCTGCCATCTTGGCTTGGTTAATTTGCATATAGTTGCTCTGATTGGCTGGTGGGCATGCCCATTGGCTGGTGGGAGTGGGTTAGGTGTAGCAGAGTGACACTAATTTGCATATTACTCTTTTATTAGATTAGATAGTGGGCTGGGAATCTGAGCTATTTTTGGTGTGGAGGCCAACTGAGGAAATCTTGCTATTTCCTTTTCGTGCCCAAATATTTTCATACATCATGTGAAGTCAATGAAAAATACTTAAATGTCCCTTTTAAAATATATTTTATTGGTTTTAGAGAGGAAGGGAGAGAGAAAGAGAGATAGAAACGACAATGATGAGAGATAATCATTCATTAGCTGCCTGCTGCACTCCCCCTACTGTTGATCGAGCCCACAACCTGGCCATGTGCCCTGACTAGGAATCAAACTATGACCTCCTGGTTCATGGGTCAATGCCCAACCACTGAGACACTGGTAGGGTGAAATGTCTTTTAAAGATTCAAAAGGATATTAAAAATAAGGACTAGCCCTAACTGGTTTGGCTCAGTGGATAGAGCATCAGCCTGTGGACTCAAGGGTCCTGGCTTCAATTCTGGTCAAGAGCAAGTACCTTGGTTGCAGGCACATCCCCAGGAGGGGCTGTGCAGGAGGCAGCTGATCGATGCTTCTCTCTCATCGATTTTTCTAGCTCTCTATCCTTCTCCCTTCCTCTCTGTAAAAAAATCAATAAAATATATTTTAAAAAAATAAGGACTAGGTCAATTGGGGTACTGCAAGTTTTGCTATGGGGGTCCTTCTGATTGAGCACAACTATATTCTGTTATGACTTCTCAAATCACTTCCATTATGGATAGTCATCAGAGATATGCTCTAGTGACAAATGGTGGACATGAATGAAATAAGGAGTATGTGGCATGAATAACTTGGTCAGAAACTCATCTTTGTGTTGTGGTCAGGGATGCAACATTATGATCAGAAACTATTACTGTCTAAGGCTGACATTTATGCAGGAGCACAGACAACTGAAACCTACAGGGGAGTCCTTAGGAGGCCAGTTGCCACAAAATGCAGTCTCATCCACTGGCACGCTTCAGGCAGGTACAACAGTTGCCTGAAAGAGGGTGGGCAAGTGTAAGAAAACAGGGATCCTTTTAAATATTTAAAAGGGTAAATACTTGTAAAAGGGCTGAATTTCCTGCTAAATTGGCATGTCAGCACTTGGCCAAATTGGCTATTTGACACTAATGTGACTTTATTCAGCAGTTAAATTTCCTCGGTAATAGGCCTATGTTTTGTACTTGTCATTCTGTGCTATGACTCTGTCTTATTCATCTTCTATCCACAGTAGCTGAGCCTAAACTGAAAAGCATTTAAGAGGGCTGATTCTGCACTTCAACAGATAAGATTTTAATCTTGGCTCAGTCTCTTAGGTTTCTTAATATGACTATAAAATAAGCATCACAGTACCTGCAAATAGGGGTGTTGTTAGAGTTAACTGATATTACAAATAATGCACTTTGTATTTGTTCTAGTATATAGTAAATTAATAGTGATTAGGTATCATTTATTTTATTTTTGTATTCCCTGCAATAGATGGAACAATGTTTTGTATATGATAGGTATTAATAAGTATTTCTCTGCGAAGAATACTACTTTGATGTCATCAATCTGAGAAGGATTTATATATGCCTTACTAGGTCTAGGAAAAGGGTATACTCTGAAAAGAGAATCTTTTAAAATTCAGGTTCTGTTTAATTCTGAGTAGAAGAATTTTTTTAGAAATATTTGAAACAGCATGGCAGAGATGTTGAGATAGGTAGTCAAAAAGCATACATCAACTTCAAAGTGTTCTAAAAACGTATTGCTCCATACATTTGGAACCAAGCTGACCAAGAGGCTGAGACAATGTATTTATATGTACTTCCAATATAGCATACTAGTAACCCTTGCACCTTGAGTAGATTTTTTTCCTTTTTAGATTTTGATAGTTTTTTGGGGAAAATAACTTCATAGTGTTATTTTTTGTTTTATTTCTTAGGTATTTCATTTGATTTCTGGCTCAGCTCCCAAACATTTATTCATAAAATCTGCCTTAGGCTTCACATATCTCTAATCACCCCAAATCATGCTCAAACCAATGGCATAAAGCAATTATCTCACTTTAAATTTACTTAACCTTAGACTTTAGAAGTTACAGTGTGACTTTTATTCATCTGTTCAAGCAATTATAAATTTTAAGTTTCTTTGAATTTATTCTTCAGTAGAAATGTTTAAGATGCACTTAGGAAAATCCATTATGAATAAGAGTGGCAAGCAAAGGAGACATTTCCTCAGTGTTCATTTGTTGCTATCCTGTGTCTTAACCTTGCTGAAACTTTTATGACATTAATTTTTTAATTAATTACTCATCACCTGGAATGTGGCTTTCATTCACTTTTTTTAAGAAGTGAAAATTTATTTTTTTCAAGAAAAATAATTTTAAACATAAAAATGTTACATACAATAAACATTAATATATCAAGAAAAACAATTTTGAATATAATAATGTTACACTCAATAAACACCAATTACTCAAGAATAACTATCTTCAATATAATATTACATACAATAAACAATAGTTCAAGAAAAATGATTTTAAGTATAACATTATCAAAACTGTGCTAGCATAGTATGATATCACAAAAGTTGTAGGAAATATTAAAAATCTGCAAATAATAGGATTACTTCTGCTATATTCTAAAATATTTTCTCATCTGGTTCTATTTTTGTTCATCAGCTTATGTTGTTCATTATATTCCCCAAACTAGAGAGATCACGTGATATTTATATTTCTCTTACTGACTTATTTCGCTTAGCATGATGCTGTTGCAAATGGTAAGAGTTCCTTCTTTTTCGCTTAGCATAATGCTGTTGCAAATGGTAGGAGTTTCTTCCTTTTTACAGCAGCATAGTATTCCATTGTGCAAATGTACCACAGTTTTTATACCCATTCATCTGCTCATGGGCACTTAGACTGTTTCCAAATCTTAGCTATTGTAAATTATGCTGCTATGAAGATAGGGGTGCATATATCCTTTCTGATTGATGTTGCTGGTTTCTTAGGATATATTCCTAGAAGGGGGATTACTGGGTCAAATGGAAGTTCCATTTTTAAATTTTAAGGAAACACCATACTGTTTTCCACAGTGGCTGCACCAGTCTGCATTCCCACCAGCAGTGCAGAAGGGTTCCTTTTTCTCCACATCCTCTCCAGCACTTGTCCTTTGCTCATTTGTTGATGACAGCCATTCTGACAGGTGTGAGGTGGTACCTCATTTTCATTTTGATTTGCATCTCTTGGATGATTAGTGACTTTGAGCATGTTTTCATATATCTCTTGGCCTTCTTTATGTCCTCTTTCAAAAAGTGTCTATTTAGGTCCTTTGCCCATTTTTCGATTGGATTGTGTATCTTCCTTTTGTTAAGTTGTATGAGTGTTTTCATTCAGTTTTAATTTACCAGTCTCAGTGTGCTTTTCTCTTTACTTCTCTAGTTGTAAGACTTCCATTCAGCCAACTTTCAGGTCATTCTGAATGATGATTGTTCTGTATTTAGTTGTAATTTTTGTGTGCTTGTGGGAGGCTGCAAGTACAGGCGTTTGCCTACGTTGCCATCTTGGTTCATCTCCAATTCATCTTTTTCTTAGAAATCTTTCAAACAGAATGTAGTTAATAAGTGAGTTTAATAAATTGCTTTAAATTATTTTATAATTGAATATTTAATTTCATGAAAATATAAGCACCACTGAGAAGGACATATCCAGTAAAGTATTTTCCTGTACAGTGAAATATAAACTATTTTTTCCTTTTGGTTGATAGAAAAATATAGAGGTTATCCAAGTGGCAAAAAGGTAAAATAATGCGACTCAAGATGTTTTTTTAATCTAACTGTAAATGCTATGAGATAAGGAAACAGTAATAATGTTTCTTCCCAAACACTATGAACACATTAAAAAATAATTCTCTGTGAAATGAATTATCTTAGTACAGATAGGATGTTGGTTTGACCCATTAACAGATAGATATTTTAAGCCTTTTCTTATTCTCCTATTTAAAAATAAATTGATAGAAAACATCTGAAATGTGGTGTTTTGACTTTGTCAACATTATACAACAATATTCTCCTGTCCTATATTTATTTTGATCAAGAAGCCCAACATTTGTACATGTCCATCTATGTAGCCTTGCTATGACCAAGCAGAAGAAAACATGGCTCCCAGTGGAAAAAAAATCAAGTTGATTTGCAGTCAAAATGGAATCATGGCCCTAACCGGTTTGGCTCAGTGGATAGAGCGTCGGCCTGTGGACTGGAGGGTCCCAGGGTTCGATTCCGGCCAAGGGCATGTACCTTGGTTGCAGGCACATCCCCTGTGGGGAATGTGCAGGAGGCAGCTGATCGATGCTTCTTTCTCATCAATGTTTCTGACTCTCTATCCCTCTCCATTCCTCTCTGTAAAAATTCAATAAAATATATTTTTAAAAAATGGAATCAGGGTAAATGCACAAATTGGAAGATAGGAATCAAGAGGTGATAATAACTTTAAGAGATGAAATAGAAATCACAGCATTGTGCCTATTGCTATGGAATAAAACTAGCATGAAAAGATAATTGGACAACCAGCCATGATGATACAGACTAGAAGGAAGAAACAAAATTTTCCATTGCAACCTTTCTATTATTTACCATTATTGTTACCCACTTAGGAGGTTATTTTTCTGGAAATTCCTACTGAAAAATCAATGTGCTGTATAGAAGACAAGCATTGGCTCAGAAGATCTGAATCCTAACTGCCACATTATGGTCATGTGTGTCTAAATTACTCCATTGTAAAATTATATGATTGGACCTGTTTAATCTACTTAGTAAATTGTTATAACTATCATATAATGTATAATATATGCACATCCTTTATAAATGATAAATTGTTATAAATGTATGATGGATTATTATTGTGCATTAAACTTTGCCCAATATTTAATATTAGTAATTTTCAACTTTTAAAATTCAGGCAAATAATGAAACAGAAATAAAATACACTAGGGCATTGTGACATTTTTGTATATGCTACCATCATGGTAACCATCTTTAGTTAGCTTCTCTCAAACTCCAAATTGTTTTGGCTGTGTGACTTGATTTGGCAAATGTGATTTGAGTGGCTATGACAAAAGAAGAAGCTTGGAATGTTCTTTGATATTTGATCATCCCCTCTTGATCTTTTGTCATCTCCATGACAAGAGCCTACCAAGCTAGCCCAAATAATCTGCTAGTCTCTCAAGAATTACAGGCATGTGTAGTGGATCTCAACTCAGTCTGAGGCTTGGAGCCAAGCTCAGATGAAACCAGCCTAAATCATCCAAATGCCAAACATTTGACAGATGTGTAAATGAGGAATAAATACTTGTTAGAAGCTACAGAGTGGGATGGTTTGATAAGCAAAATTATGGTGAATATAGTTCACTTATGAGTTTCCATGTAATAAAGCAAATACAAAGAAAATCCAAGTTAGGCACACTCTTATATATTAAAAAAGATTGTTGTGCATCTTAATTTCTACTGTCAGTAAAGAGACTCAAAACATTTTTTTATGCTGGGTACATAGAGCAGACTGACAGCTGTCAGAGAGAAGGGGGATAAAAGAAGGTGAAGGGAATAAGCAAAATATATATATGTGTGTATAGATGATAGATAAATACAGGTATAAAGATATATAGGTATAGATAGATATAGATATATAGATATAGATATAGATATAGATATAGATATAGATATAGATATAGATATAGATATAGATATAGATATAACACATAGACACAGATAAGTTGGGTTGTATACTTGAAACCTATATGGTTTTGTGAACCAGTGTCACCCTAATAGAGTCAATAAAAAGGTTTTTATGCCAAAAAGGTAATATTTTTCAATGACTTCTTCAGTGCAGACCAAGATAATGGAAGAGAGAGAAACTTGATGTAGCTAAGTGCACAGAGAACAATGGAGTCAGGACCTACTCCCTCTTTTGAATGTGAGCATATCCTTGTTTCCATCCTATATAATAAAAGCCTAGGTGGTGTCACACCCATGAGTGATGCTGTCACAAGATGGCCATCACAAGATGGCCACTAAAAGATGACTGCTGCAAAGATGGCCATCACAAAGATGGCCGCCACAAGATGGCCACATGCACCGTGGAGGCAGGGCCCAGTGGCTGCTCTGCATGGTGACGCCTGGGGGTCCTACAGCTCTGCACAGTGCAGAGGAGTCTGGTCCCATTGGAAGAGGCAAGGGAGAGAAATTGTGGGCAATTAGGCCAGCAGGTGAGGGCAGTTGGGGGCTATCAGGCCAGCAGGGGAGTAGTTAGGCATCAATCAGGTAAGCAGTTGGGAGCCAGCAGTCATGGATTGTGAGAGGGATGTTCGACTGCCAGGTACAGGTCAGGTTCAGGGACACCCTCCCCCCCTCATGCACACATTTTGTGCACCTGGCCTCTAATATTACATATTAGGGGTATTTCTTGCAATACATAGGTATCTGGATCAAGAGGAGACATATAAGGTAGTCCTTAACCTTACCTGAAAATGGGAGCCAAGCTCAGACAAGCCCAGACTAGACCAAATGATCCCCAGAAAAACCTCAGTTGCGTGAGTTGTAAGTGCTTATTTTTATTGTTTTGAGTTAGTTTGCTTTACATCACTATAATAGTTCACCCTTATCTGCAAGAGATAAAACCCCCAATGGATGCCTGAAATGGCAGATAGTACTGAAACATATATAATGTATTTTTCCCATACATACATTCTTATGATAAAGTTTAATTTATAAATTAGGCACAGTAAGAGATTAACAATAATAACTAATAATAAAATAGAAAAATTATAACAATATACTGTAACAAAAATTATGTAAATATGGTTTCCCTGTCATTCAAAATATCTTATTGTACTGTATGTACATTGAGGATACACTGGACAAATGGATGATTCACATCCCAGGCAGGACAGCGTGGAATGGTGCAAGATTTCATCATGCTACACCAAACAGAATGCAATTTAAAGCTTATGGATTATTGATTTCTGAAATTTTCCATTAATATTTTTGGACCATGGTTGACCCTAAAAGTATGGTATATGAAACTGTGGTATAAGGGGGAACTAGCTGGTGTATTAAGAAAATAGTTAGCATTATTGCTAGATTAAATTTTATAAGTCTGAAGGAATCTGATGTATTTCAAATTGTTAGCCTATAGAATGAATTAAAAATTTGTGAATGGAGGCATCATACCACCATGTGGCTGATATGAAGCCTGTGCCTGCCTTGAACCAAAAACCTAAGCACATTTCAGAAACAGTATATTTTTGTATTGAGCTTTTTTAGTTCTGTCAACTTATCATTGTGACTTTTAGTCTTTCTAATGGAATAATTTGATTTTCAGTGACAAAAATATTTTTATAAGATAAATGACAATATTGTGAACTTTGTGCAGAAACAGTCATCATAGAGCCATGATTTCTGTGTTCTAGGTTTTCTTAGAACAACTCAAAAAATACTCATTGAAGCTCCAGTATAGTAATATCAATTTCATGGGGATAATGGGCTAAAGTAAAGCAGATATTATATTTACTAAATTAGGTAATTCAATGGTCCTTCACCACTCTCAGCATTAACATGTTTAAGGAATGAGGAAGTTTTACAAAGGGTCTAAAAATAAATTTTTAAGAAAAGATCAATATTTTTCTTTGTAATCAAAGAAAATATTTTTCTTTGTAGAATATGTAATCAATATAAAGCAATTTTAAGGAAAATACTTGTTGACTTCTTTAAAATCTGGCCATTATTTGTAATTTATCTTGACTTTAACAGTGTAACTGTGATGCAAAATAATATTAGTGGCAGCTGATCTTTTGTTTAAATTAATTGAAATATATAACCATCCAGACTTTGTAATTTTGATTAATAGCTAAGTTAGGATGTCTAAGTTAAATAATCTACACTAATAAAAGTGAAACAAGCAAATTGGTGTCACTCTGCTATGTCCACCAGCCAATCAGGATGAGTATGCAAATTAACCCAACAAAGATGGTGATTAATTTGCATATACAGGTGCAGAGCTAAGACTGAAGACGAATGAAGACTGAAGAAGCTTGGCTTCTCCACTGCAACCAGATCATCGTCTCTTCTCCACTGTGGTTGGACCACAGGCCTGGGTCCCAGGTTCCAGAGGAAAACCGGTGCTGGCAGCCAGGGGAAGGAAGGCCTATTGTGTGAATCTTCATGCAATGGGCCTCCAGTAAAATATAATCTTGTAAGAGTTTCTGTGCAAGCTATGACATTATAAACATATTTACCTGGCATATTTATTTGCCTTTTAAATGTTAATCTAATCTAATGAAAGAGTAACATGCAAATTGACCCTCTGTTAAACCTAAGCCATGCCCACCATTCAAGCCACGCCCACCAGGCAATCAGAGCAATTGTATGCAAATTAACCCAGCCAAGATGGCAGCCAGTAGTCACGAAGCTAGAGCAAACAGGAAGCTCCCATTGTACCGTGATGGAGGAAACTGCTTGCCTAGGCCGGCTGTGGCCTCCACTCAAGGCAACAAAGTTTCAACTATAGAAGCCACGGAGTTGAAGCAAACAGGAGGCTTTGTTTCACCAGTGATGGAGGAAGCTGTCTGCATAGGCCGGCTGTTGCCTCCACTCAAAGCAACAAAGTTTCAATTATAGAAGATAAATAAACCCCAGAAACCTGCTTCCAGCTAGCCTCGCTGTTATGTTGGGTCAATGGCAGCTGTGGCCAGCCTACAAACAGCCATCAGCCTCTCACCCAGGTTGGCTAGGCACCCCAATGGGAACCCCACCCTGATCTGGGACACCTTTCAGGGCAAACCAGCTGGCCCCCACCCATGCAGCAGGCCTCTATCCTATATAATCCTACATAATAAAAGGGTAATATGCAAATTGACCCTAACAGCAGAACCCTGGAAATGACTGGTCACTATGACACACACTGATCACCAGGGGACAGATGCTTAATGCAGGAGCTGCCCCTGGTGGTCAGGGCACTCCCACAGGGGGAGCTCTGCTCAGCCACAAGCCAGAAGACTGCCAGTACAGCGGTGGTTGTGGGAGCCTCTCCTGTCTCCTCAATAGCACTAAGGATGTCTGACTGCAGCTTAGGCCTGCTGTCTGCTGGCAAGTGGACATCCTGAGGGCTCCTGGGCTGCCAGAGGGATGTCTGACTGCCTGATCGCCTGGGGAGGGGTGGATCTAAGCCAGTGGTTGGACATGCCTCTTGGGGTCCCAGACTGTGAGAGGGCACAGGCCAGCCAGAGGGACCCCCTGAGTGCACAAATTTTTGTCCACTGGGCCTCTGGTATAAAATAAAAGCCATGAAATAAACATGTTCTCTAAACTTTCATAAACAAATGTCTTTTGTGAATGAGAAAAATTATAACTTTTGAAATGAGAAATATAATTTCAAATTCTTAATCAAACATCAAATTGTGTATTGCTGTACACATGATATAAACAAACCAAAAATCTGATAGTTTTGCATTTGAGAATATTGTTGAATATTGACAATTGGGTGTAAAATTAGCTGAACCATAAAGTTGTTTTAATAGCTCCAAGCATTTTTTTCTGAAATTTAATAGCACTCTATTAAAAATACACATATGGTTAAGATATAATTAAAAGTAAATGCTAATATTAATAAGTAACAATAAAGATTCAGGTGTTCTTTATGCATGTATGGCCAATTTGGTATAATACTGCTGTTTAAAACTTGGCACAAAATTGACTAACTTTCAAAAGTATACAAGAGTTTTATTTTAAGACTCAGTAAAGGAGATAATAAAAAGGAGTGTTTCTTTTTTAATCATCAGTTTAACAGATGTAAATTTACAACAATACCAGTGGATTTAAGATGTTCCAATCTACTTGTCTAATTATTTCTAATTATTTGGAAATAAGCATAAATATGACCAAACTTTTTTTCATAATTTAATTCCTCAAAGGCCCATCTAAAATAAATTATGTGGTTGAACTTAATGGATTTTTACTGATAGTAATTATCTGTCTGAATTCCAAAAACTGAACCCCAATACCATTGGAGGGGTTAAATGGATCTCACCTATATGTAAGACTTGTCCAGACATGAAGATCAGAAAGGAGTTTGAAGACACCACATCAAGTCAGAGTTACAATAACAGGCCTAGTTTAATGTACTGTCATTGAAATGAAGTTTAATTAAATCACTGGTTATGAAAAAAACTGAGTGAAACTGAGTATATATTTTAGTTTATCAGTGAAAAATACATTTTATTATGTCTTCCACAAGAATAGCTGTTTTTTTTTATAAAGGGAATGTTATTATTTCTTTGGTTGATTGTTTCTTAAAATATCTAACAAAACAACCAGCTACTGAGAAAATTTGAAATATTAATGTCTATGCCATTTTTTCCTGCTCTTTCAGATATGTGTTCCTCTTTCTTAGTCACAAAACATCATATTGCTGCAAGAAAAATTAAGGTTTCTATAAAAATTTTTATTTTTTATCCTAAAATACACACAAAAGCAAACAATCAACAAACAAAGAAATAAAACCTAGATCACAGACGATCATTTTGGAAGCCAAAACTTTCATTTTTAAAATAGAGGCTTGCTTTGATAAAAGGAACTTGACAATCAAAGGCCTAATATTTGAAAAACCTTGAGTTTATACCACTTCAAAAGATTAGAGAAAGAATCAACAAAAGCTTAGAATAAATATTTAGAAAGAGTTTGGAGCAGGGTCCCTGAGCTGGGGAAGAGAGGAGTAGTTGATACAACAAGACTAAGTAGGACTCAAGGAGCTGGCAAGGAAGGAATCAGACCTGATGGAAAAGGATGAGAGTTTTCATATGTCTTTTGGCCTTTCTTGTATCTTCTTTCAAAAAGTACCTATTTAGGTCCATCGCCCATTTTTTTGATTGGGTTGTTCATCTTCCTCTTGTTAAGTTGTATGAGTTCCCTGTGAATGTTGGAGATTAAACCCTTATTGGTGATAAGATTAGCAAATATGTTCTCCCATGCAGTGGGCTTTCTTGTTGTTTTGTTGCTGGTTTCCTTTGCTGTGCAAAAGCTTTCTATTTTGATGTAGTCCCATTTGTTTATGTTCTCTTTAGTTTCCATTGCCCTAGGAGCAGTATCAGTGAAGAAATTGCTTTGGCATATGTCTGAGATTTTGCTGCCTGTGGATTCCTCTAGTATTTTTATAGTTTCCCATCTTATGTTTAAGATCTTTATCCATTTTTAGTTTTTTTTTTGTGTATGGTGTGAGTTGGTGGTCTAGTTTCACTTTTTTGCATATATTTGTCCAATTTTCCCAACACTATTTATTGAAGAGACTGTCTTGACTCCATTGTATGTTCATGCCTCCTTTATCAAATATTAATTGAGAATAGTGGTTTGTGTCAATTTATGGGCTCTCTATTCTATTCCATTGATCTGTATGTCTGTTCTTGTGCCAGTACCAGGCTGTTTTGAGAACAGTGGCTTTGTAAAACAGCTTGATATCTGGTATTGAGGTCCCATCTACTTTGTTCTTCTTTCTCAGGATTGCTGCAGGTATTCAGAGTCTTGTTTTTTTATTCCAGATGAATTTTTGGAAAGTTTGTTCTAGGTCTGTGAAATACGCCATTGGTATTTTAATGGGGAGTGCATTGAATCTATAGATTGCTTTGGGTAGTATGTACATATTGATGATGTTGATTCTACCAATCCGTGAACATGGTATGTTCTTCCATCTGTTTATGTCTTCCTCTATCTCTTTTTTCAGTGTCTTGTAGTTTTCTGCATATAGGTTTTTTACCTCCTTAGTCAAGTTTATTCCTATGTATCTTAATTTTTTTGATGCGATGGTAAATGCTTTCTGTACATTCATTATTGGTGCTACAGATTTCTTGGCATTAATTTTGTATCCTGCTACATTGCTGAATTCATTTATTAAATCTAATTTTTTTGATGGAGTCTTTAGGGTTTTCTACATACAGTATCATGACATCTGTGAATAAGGACAGTTTACTTCTTGTTTTCCAATTTGGATGCCTTTTATTTCTTCTTCTTGTCTGATTGCAATGACTCATAGTTCCAGAACTATGTTGAACAGGAGTGGTGAGAGTGGGCATCCCTGTCTTGTTCCTGTTCTTAGGGGAAATGGTTTTAGTTTTACCCCAATGACTATGATGTTGGCTGTGGGTTTGTCATATATGGCTTATAACATGCTCAAAGTCACTAATCATCTGAGAGATGCAAATCAAAACGACAATGCAGTATCATCTCACACCTGTCAGAATGGCTATCATCAACAAAGGACAAGTGCTAGTGAGGATGTGGAGAAAAAGGAACCTTCCTGCACTGCTGGTGGGAGTACAAACTGGTGCAGCCATCGTGAAGAACAACATGGAGTTTCCTCAAAAAACTAAAAATGGAATTCCCATTTGACCCAGTGATCCCACTTCTAGGAATATATCCCAAGAAACCAGAAACACCAATTAGAAAGGATATATGCACCCCTATGTTCATAGCAGCAAAATTTACCATAGCTAAGATTTGGAAACAGTCTAAGTGCCCATCAGCAGATGAGTGGATTAAAACACTGTGGGACATCTACACAATGGAATACTACACTGCGGTAAAAAGAAGGAACTCCTACCATTTGCAACAGCATGGATGGAACTGGAGAGCATTATGCTAAGTGAAGTAAGCCAGTCAGAGAAAGATAAATACCACATGATCTCACTCATTTGTGGACTATAACGAGCAACATAAAATGATGAACAAAAAAAGATCCAGAGACAGAGAAGCATTGATCAGACGGTCAAAACTCAGAAAGAAGGTAGGGGTGGGTGAGGGTAAGGGGGACAGATTAACCAATGGGCTTATATGCAAGCATATAGGCCTAACCAATGGACACAGATAACAGGGGGGTGAAGGCATGAGTGGGGAGTATGGGAGGTAATGTGAGGATAAGGACACATATGTAATAACTTAATAAAAAATTAAATAAATAAATAAATAAATAAATAAATAAATAAATAAATAAATAAGGGATAGGAGTGATTAGGTGCAGAAAGTATACTGATCATTATTGTTTACAGTACCAGAAAGCTGCACAAATGTGAAGTGGTACTCATCTATGATGAAGTCACATTCGCTGTTTCTATTACTATTGAGAGCCATCCATGACAGCTCTCTGAATTTGCCAGCTGAAATAAGAATTACTTAAGATTGATTAACTTGCTCAACTCTGTTTCATATGCCTATATGGACAAATTTCTTTCAGTGATATTATAGCTGTGTGGAATCCTGGATATTCAAAGAAGGCATGGTGGGAATGATTATGACTGTTAGAAGGAAAACTATTTCTAAACTTCCCAGCCCTCATATTTGTATGAGTTTAAAGCAATGGTTACAATGTACTATCACTCCACTTACAGTTATTTGTTTTATGTGCTATCGTACAAGTGAACAACTTATGTAGTAATTGGGTACTATAAAGGAGTTATTTAATAGTCAAATTGGTGAAGTTTTAACTCTTGAAACATAAGTAAGACTTTTTTTCAGTCTTGAGACAGAATATTGGTTCAGGTGGTACACCTAACAGAAAAGAAAATAATTATATTTAAAGCATCAACTTACTGGAAAACAAAACTAGTCATTATGGGTAAATGGGGGTGGGGAATCAATGATGAAGGCTTGTAGAAAGCATACTGAAGATACCAGGAATTTTATACTGACAAGAAGCTTGTGTCATTTCCTTCTATTATATTTTATCCTATAGGTGAAAGGATGTCACTGAGGAATTTTAAACAGGTCAGTGAAGTGATAAAATCTGCATTTTAGAAAGATCACTCTGTGGCAAGATCAAGGATGTCTAGACAAAAGTGAGACCTTTGAAATGTTATAGCCCTTAAGTCTCGCCTAAATTGTAAGTAGAGCACAGATACACGATACCTTTGTATATACTTGTGATTATTGATAAAATGTTATAATAGACATTTTAATATTTCACAATAATTTATTTTCTATATTTTGTTTTTATCGGTATCCTTTTCATTATGGATTTGTGTTCTCTTTTTGTAAACTTTTAATTATTATGAAACATAAAGCCTTAAGTTTTATATCTAGCATATACTCAGCCATATGCTGATAGGCAGGAGGAGAGGGATATAATATTTACTGACTACTTATTATTTAATAAGTATTCTACCAGGTGCTTTTAATTTATGTCTGACTAAGTAATAGTAGGTAAGAAATAGTTAAACCGGAGCAAGAGCTTAGGTGCTCCAGCCAGGTATAAATAGTTACTGGTTTTACAGAGAATATGGTGTTTCTGTTCCATCCTGAAGGCATTATAGATTTCATTTTAGACTACAATAAGAAAATAACCGTTTCCTATCAAAGACTTAAAAAATTCCTTCAGATGTTACAGCGGATGAAAAATGCTTTATGTTTGGATGAACTATTGAATATGGCACGTGTACATAAGACACCAAGTTCTTAAAATAGAAAAGAAAAAAAATATTTATAAAGCCACATAGAGATAAATATATCAGGAATACTCACACATTAGCAGAGGGAAGAATAACATAGAATGAGAATATCCTTGAAGAAGAGATCAACAGAACATGCACAAAAAAAAAAAAAAGAAACAAAGAATCAAGACTATCATAAAAGAATCTCAGCTTTTAGTTATATCAGGTTAAGGAGAAAGTCAATGAAACCTTGACTGAAAAGTATTTACTCTTGCTGTTTGTAAGGCCAGATTGAGCTATTTCTCTTTAATGGAGGTTTTATTAGTTCCAACAAATCTTTTGTTGCGTTTATAATTCTGTTAGTTAAACATGCCATTCAAATATTATCCTAAATAGATAATTGAACTGGCCTGTCCTCATTTAATTTTCAAATCAAGATTTTGATTTCCAGAAAGAAATCATATCCCTCACAGATTTCATATATGATAGAGCAGATTATTTCATATTTTACTTAATTCAGATGGCCACTTAATTTTTTTTCAGATGACCATATTATAAAAAAAAATATTTCCCCACATTTTCCAGAAAACAATGAAATTCAGAAAGAATTATCATTTTAACCAAAACCGCATATCCAATAAATGGTACAAATAGGAAATAGATATAAAACTGGTTTAATTCAGAATTATACACTTTAAACCTATATAATTTTATTAATCAAGGTCACACCAATAAAATCAATAAACAAACAATAGAAAAACACACAAATGTGCATTTAGTGCCCATTTTATGCCAGGTTCAGTTTAAGTGGTTTTCCTGGAGATCATGACCAAGTGAAGATTGGATCCTATGTCACAAAGTTAGTGTTTGCTAAGAAGAGGTGGTGGAAGCATTAAATGTGACAATGAAGGTGTTTTTTTTAATGTGAAAACTAGAGACCCAAACCATAAAATTCGTGCAAGAGTAGGCTTTCACAGACAAAGTGGCTGTCTGGATCCTTCCCAGCCTTGGCGGTTGATGGATTCCTCCCTCACAGCTGCAGTGGCTGCCTAGATCCCCTGCTTGCGGCCCTGGCTTTGTCTGGAAGATTGGAAGGACATCCAGTCTAATTAGCATATTACACTTTTATTCTTATAGATGAGACATAGTGCTTGAAGAGATGAGTCAAAGTACAATGGATTCTTAGTAACTACAGTTGACAGATCTTGATGGGAATACAAGTTGTAGCCTTTTGTACATTTCCTTTAATGAATATGTTATTGTGGAAGAGAGGATGGATATGGAGGTGCTTGAAGTCTGAGGTTTTGTAATGTCAATATTGTTTGTGGTCATACCACCCTAAACGTGACCAATCTCATTTGAAATGTCAATGTTTTCCAGTTCCCTGTCAGTATACAGTGATCTATTCTTGAATACTTCTTTGGGCCAAAGTAATTATCAAGTCATTCAAGAAACAATATTTCAATGCCTTTCTAAGATGACATCATAAAAGAAAGAAGCCTGATTTTCTGAACTTATGAAATACTAGAGGCCCAATGCAAGAAATTTGTGCAAGAGTAGGCTTTCCTTCCCCAGGCTGCCTGCACTGGGCTTCCCTCACAGCCCCAGCTTCATCTGGAAGGTCATCAGGTCCAATTAGCATATTATGCTTTTATTACTATAAGTCATACTTATGGGTTGTCAAAATTCTTAAATTTTAACATTTTAAAATAATGAATCAGTTTGTTTTCAGTCATTCTGTTTTTCTAATGAAATTTTTCAATCATGTAAAAAACCTGAAATAATCTGAACATGCATATATCTTCCATCTAGATTCTACAATTATAATTTTTCTCTACACATTTTACCACTTATCTAGCCATTATCAAACTATCAATCCATCTTGTTTTCTTTTTTAATACAATTTTAAAGATGTCGCAGGCATCAGTATAACTTACCCCTAAACTCTTCAGCATGTTTATTATTTATTAATTTGAGGTCAATTTTTGGTTGGCATTTTTCTTACAAGTTTATTCAGATGTGATGTATGTGCAATAATTTGCGCATATTTAAAATGTGCCATCTGATGAAATCTGACATATATATATATATATATATATATATATATATATACACTCTAATAAAAGAATAATATGCAAATTAACCATCACTCCAAGACACCTAAGCTATGTCCCCAGCCAATCAGAGCGGCTGTATGCAAATTAACCCAGCCAAAATGGAGGCCGGCAGCCATGGAACTAGAGCAAACAGGAGGCTTCTGTTGCAACTGCCTGCTTAGGCTGGCTGGGCCTCTGCTCATGGCAACAATGTTTTAATTATAGAAGCCATGGAGCTAAAGCAAACAGGAGACTTCATTGCCTGCTTAGGCCTCCGCTCAAGGTAACAAAGTTTCAATTATAGAAGAGAAATAAACCCCAGAAACCTGATTCCAGCCAGCCTCGCTGGGACCTTGGGTCAATGGTAACTGTGGGCAGCCTGAAAATGGCCCTCAGACCCTCACCTAGGCTGCCCAGGCACCCCAGTAGGGACCTGAACCCTGAAGACAGATGTGGGCAGCCTGAAAACAGCCTTCAGTCCTTCACCCAGGCTGGCCATACCTCCATGGGGTGAGGGTCCCCACTGTCAGGCTTGGCCAGCCTGCAAATAGCCATCAGCCTCTCACCAAGGCTGGCCAGGCACGCCAGCAGGTGGACATCCCCCGAGGGGTCCCAGACTGTGAGAGGGCACAGGCCAGGCTGAGGGACCCCCCTGAGTGCACAAATTTTTGTGCACCGGGCCATTAGTATGTGTGTGTGTGTGTGTGTGTGTGTGTATTTCCGTTACTGCAGTCAAGATACTGAAAATTCTTTTTATCCACAAAAGAAGTGTCCTTCTGCTACTTTGAAAACCATCCCTCCCTCTACAGTCTCTAATCTATTTTTGTCACTATGAATTTTTTGTACTTTCTAGGATTTTACATAAATGGAACCATCAGCATGTACCATTTTGTCTATCTACTTTAATTCAACATAATGATTTTGAGATTAAGCCATGTTGTTGCCTTTTTTATTATTTTTTTATATTGTGAGTAGCAGTTCACTGTACAAATATACTACAGTTTGTTTATCCATGCTCCTATTGAATGGGAAACTGGTCTGTTTCCAGTTTTGAGACTAAAATTAGTAAAGTTATTATGATCATTCTAATGTTTGACTTTTACAGTCATATGTTTTCATTTTATTGAAAGAATAACTAGATGTGTGCTGCTGGGTCAAATTAGGTATCTATTGAGTTTTATAAAAAATTGTCAGAACTCTGCAAAAAGTGTGCCATTTCACACTCCCAACTGCAGTTAAGAAACTTCTGGTTGCTCCACATTCTCACCTGCATTTAATATCACCAGTCCTTTTAATTTTTGTCACTTTGTTTGGTTTTTGGTGGTACCTATTTTGGTTTTAATTTTTAATCACCCAATAATTTCCAAGATATCCTATAATGACTAATGATATTGAGCACTTTTTCAAGTGTATTTTGGTCATTCATATATCTTCTTTTGTGAAGTGTCAAAGTTCAAATATTTTGTTCATGTTATAATTTTATGGTTGATATCTTAATTATTGATTTATAGGACTTCTTTACATATTACTAGAGGCCCAGTGCATGGATTTGTGCACCAGTGGAGGTCCCTTAGCCTGGCCTGCACCCTCTCACAATCCAGGGCCTCTCAGGGGATGTAGTAGTGCTTGAAGTGACAGGTGGCTAGGGAGGAGGCAGAGCCTAAGCCTGGCACCACATCACTCCTGCTCATCCCAGCCCCGCTGCACCTACCATGGGCTTGCACCCAGTCAGTCCTGATTGGGAGAGGCTCGTGCTGCTGCAGTGGCACTCACCAGCCATGAGTCTGGCATCTGGCACCTGTCAGTTAGTTGTGCAGTGCTCCTGCTGTGGGAGCACACTGACCACCAAGGGGCAGCTCCAACATTGAGTGAATTCCCCCTGATGATCAGTGCACATCATAGCAATGTCTACCAGTCTCATAGGCATTTATATTTATAATATAAAAGGGTAATATGCTAATTAGACAGAATGTCCTTCTGGGCATCATTACGGACATCCTTCCTGACAAAGCTGGGGCTGGAGTGAAACAGTCCGGGTTCTGGGTGCCTGCCAGTGACAGCTAGAGGGAAGCCACCAGGGTTCTGGGTGCCTGTCAGTGGTGGCCAGAGTGAAGCCAGGAGAAGGAAGGCCTATTCTTGCATGAATTTCTATGCATCGAGCCTCTAGTATTTATATAGACGGCTACCACTGATTTAAGACATATTTGCTTGTTGACTATTTTCACCAAGTTTATTCACTTCATTAACAGTATCTTTTGATGAATAGAGATTTTTAATTTTCTAATTTAAAAAGTTTCCATTATTTTAAAATTTTATATTTATTTTCTCTTCCGTGTTCTAAGAAACCATTGTCAATACCCCAGTCATGAAAATGTTATCCTATATTTTCTCATAAAAAATGTTATAATTTTAACTTCTACATGTAGGTCTGTGATCTACCTCAAATAAATCTTGGAACAAAAAGGAAAATATTGTATTAGCCTCTTCACTAAGATAAAGTTTTGCCAACCAGAGGGAAAAAAAATTTAAATGATAATATAAGTTCTTAGGGAGGTGGTGAAACTGGCTCTCTCATGTACTGTTGGGGAGATGATAAAAGAATTAATTCTTTTAGGAACACAATTTAAAACTATGTTAATGAAATGTTAGGGTAGGTACATATCATTTGACTTAAAAATACCTTTTTGGCAACTTTAGATAAAAAATACCTATGCATATACACAAATATGTAAACACGAGAATTTGTATTGTTTTAATGCCTACAATAGCAAAAGAAGAAAAATCTACTGTAACAAGCTGAATTGTGTTTCCCCAAAAGGATATGTTGAACTTTAACCCCAAGTAACTAAAAATGTCAACTTATTTGGAAATAAGGTCATTGAAGAAGAGTTGATGAGCTCATACTCAAGTAGGACGTGTTCCTCATTCAATATAACCAGTGTCCTTATAAGATAAGAGAACACCTTTTGAACACAGGCAAAACAGGGATATGATGATGTGAAGACACACAGGAAAGACAGGCTGAACAGTGACTAGAATGCTGCATCTACAAACCAAGGGACACCAATGATTGCCAGCAAACATCAGAAGCTTAAAAAGGCAAGGAGGTATTCTTCCCTACAGCCCGCAGGGAGAGCACAGCACTACTGAAATTTCAATTTCACACTTCCAGCCTCCATACTGAGGCAATGAATTTCTCTAATTCAAAAAAAACCAAAACAAACTATTGATTGATTTGAGAGAAAGAAAGAGAGAGAGAGAGAGAGAGAGAGAGATTTGTCCCACTTATTTATGCATTCATGGGTTGATTCTTGTATGTGGCCTGATCATGAATCAAACTTGCAACCCTGGTGTATCTGGACGACTCTCTAACCAACTGAGCTACCCTGCCAGGGCCTTTGTAAAATGCCTAAGAGGAATAATCAGTGCATCTAATCTAATAAAAGAGTAATATGCAAATTAACTGTCACTCCGAGACAAAGATGGCGGCAGCTGGGACAAGACGCTTGTGTCGTTTCCATGGTGATGACACAGGCATTCTGCCCAGCCCACTGGAAGAGGGTCTCTGAACCTGCTTGGGTGTTGCTGCTGCTGGGGTCCAAAATGTGGAACCTGGCCTGCAGGACACCCAGTACCCCAGCAGCTCCAAGCCCCGCCTTGGTGCTGAGGCCGCCAGGGTCTGAGGTGTGGGGACCCGGACTGCAGGGCGCCCAACACTCCAGCAGCTCTGAGCCCTGTGGCTTTGAAGGTGCTGGGGCCACTGGTTTGGAGGAGCAGACACACAGACCACAGGGGAGCTGGTACCCAGCAGCTCCAAGCCCAGCTTCCCTGCTAGGGTTGGAGGAGCAGAGACACAAACCTTCAAGTGGGCCCGGCACCCAGAAACTCCAAACCTCAGAACCGCAGAGAAGCTGGGGCCACTGGGGCTGCAGCAGAGACACAAATCTGCAGGAAACCTGTGGAAAGGGAGATAAACTATCATAACTTTATCTCCCTTTCCATAAGATGAGAAAACTGACCCTGATTTATTTAGTGATATGGCCTACACCTTTCTACAAGCACAGCGTGTGTTATGACCACTCCCAGGAAGGTCTGGTCAGAATACCGTCTCCAGGGAATAACACTACTGTGGCAAATCATCTAAGAAAGGAAACAAGTTTTGTTGGGTTTATTCTGAAGGTCAGAGAACATGCCACCCCAACATATGCCATGTTGTTATATTGATGATCTTGAGCTGCAGATGCTTGAAAAACAGCAAATGCAAGGAGAGGCTTTCATTAAAGTCTCCTGATCTGCCTAAAATCAGACCCACACAAAAGGTCCCCTCAATGGGAAAAGTGTCATCAGCCAGTGAAGACTGACTCCTGTCACAGGAGACTACAAGTTGACATCACACCCAAACTTTGTTACAAACTATCTCCCCCAACCCCATTCATCTTTCCTAAAACTCAAGTACTCTCCTCTAAGAGGCCTACATTTCCTGTCCCCTTTCCCTAGGAAGAAGGCATTTAAATCTGGACTCTAAGCCACCTTGGGGAGTTATTCATTTTTCCCTGGGATCTCCCACATATACACGAGGTACACATGTTAATGAACTTTTGTTTTTCTCTTGGTAATCTGTCTTTCATTACAAGGGCCTCCGCTAAGAACTCAGAAGGGTAGAGGAACACTATTTTTCCTCCTTCATGATTCTATC
>PVJC01022525.1:9818-27345 GCA_004026665.1 Murina feae
GGGGGGGGGGGTCTGTTTTGCTTCTTTTTGTTTTACATTGCATTCATTTATTGCAATATTTTGTATTGAAAATGGAGATCCAAATGGTGCTTGAGAAGTACAACATATTCCAAAGTTTCTTTGCTATATAAGGATTTTTGAAATTTTATTTTATTGTGGTAAGAACACTTAACAAGACATCTACCCTCTTCACAGATGTTTAAGTATACAATGAAACTTTTATTAATTAAAGAACTGGCATGAAATACCACTAAGTGGCACATCAGTGACTACTTTCCCAATGGGCCTGCTACTTTAATAAAGCAGAGATGGATGGCTTGATATTGTCCTAACATAAGTGACTAGGGGCCCGGTGCACAAAAATTTGTGCACTCGGGGTGGAGGGAGTCCCTCAGCCCGGCCTGTGCCCTCTCACAGTCTGGGACCCCTCAGTGGATGTCTTATGATGGCCCCAGTCTGCCAGGCTCCTTGTATGTGTGTGTGTGTGTGTGTGTGTGCATGTGTGGCCACTGGGGACCTGCCCCCAGCTGCATCTGAGGCTCGGAGCAGTCCTCTTGTGTGTGTCTACCTGCTGGGGACCTGCCCCCAGGCACACCATCAAGGCTTGGAGCAGGCACCCCCTCTATGTTGATCTCTCAGACTCTTTCCCTCCCCTGCATGTTGTTCTCTTTTTTGAGCTGTGGCCAGGGCTGGGTGCTGCCTGCCTCCCAAGTTTGCCTACTGCCCATCTTCCTCCAGCCACCAGAAAGCAGGGAAAACCCCGCCTCATGGTCAGGCCAGCCTTTTCCTGCTCCCTGATCCCCAGAAGGAACCTGAGAAGCCGCCAAGCAGGCCGCTGACTCTTTCCCATTCACCCGTCCCCTGCTGCCTTCCTTTCCTACTTCCCGGTGCCACCAAGGAGTCTGGGGAGCTGTCAAGCAGGACCCCAGCCCCTGCAGTCTTGCTTTCCCGCTTCCTGGTGCCCTGCAAAGGGCCTGGGCAGCCACTAAGCAGGCCGAGACCACCACCCCCGCCGCCTCTTTCCCTCTCCCCGTCCCACCACCTTGCTTTCCTGCTCCCTAATGCCCCGAAAGGGCCTGGGAAGCCCACTAAACAGGCTTCTGATCCCCTGCCGCCTCTTACCCGCTTCCCGGTGCCCTCCAACGCTGCCGCCTGTTTCCCACTCACGGGTCCTGGGTCCTGCGCTGTTCTGCCCTGCAGCCACTCTGTGCACTCGGGAGGTCCCTCAGCCCGGCCTGTGCCCTCTCACAGTCTGGGACCCCTCAGGGGATGTCCACCTGCTGGCGTGCCTGACCAGGCTGGGTGAGGGGCTGATGGCTGTCTCCAGGCTGGCCAAGCCCCCCAGGAACGTCCCTCACCCCATTGGGTTGTGGCCAGTGTGGGTGATGGGCTGATTGGCGCTTTCAGGCTTTAAGGCTGCCCACAGCTCCCATTGACCCAACGTCCCAGCAAGGCTGGCTGGGCACAGATTTCTGGGGTTTGTTTATCTTCTATAATTGATGCTGTTCCTTTAAGGCGAGGCCTTTTACTAACGAAGCCTCCTCTCTGCCTCACCTCATGGCTTCTATAAGAAACAATGTTGTTACTCTTAGACTCAGGCCCGGCTTCTGCTCCCAGGATTCTATGATTGTTATTATGTTGCAAATGTGTGTTTTGCTTTCAGTCAAGGCTAAGCAAGCCAGAGTGCAGGCAGTTTCACTTTCACTCCTGCTGCAACAGGCGCTGCCCTTTACTCCGTGAGTGGCGGCCGCCATGTTGGCTGGTTTAATTTGCATACAGTCGCTCTGATTGGCTGTTGGGCATCCTGAAGAAACGGTTAATTTTACTATTCTGCTTTTATTAGTTTAGATGATTTATACTCTATTCTTTTCCCTCAGCCATTTTCAGACTTCTTGTGAGAATACCTAGTCCTGAAATGTGTAATCAAAATTTGCCTGGAATTTTCACTTGGTTTGTTTATTTATTGTAGTAAAAAATCATTTATATGCACTTCAGGATTGAGCAAGTAAGTGGATATGTTGATGTTGTATGGAGTCAGGGTTTTTATCATGGAATAAGGGAAATAAAATTAAGGATTGGAGGTATCAATATGATGCCTGAGCAATGATATCAAATTAGCAATGAACATATTTAGTGTCTAGATCTTGGTTTCTAAAAACTATTCCCCATTAAAAGGAACTATGACTGTCTGCAGAAATGGCTGATTCCAGGGCTAGGGAAATAAAGATACAACATGAGCTTAGAGTATCTTGTTTGACTAAAAGGTAAGGAAGTTATAAAATAACAATAATGGGCAAGGTTTTTTGAAATAAGAAACTAGAAAGGAACTCCCTCCTATGAACAAATCTGAAACAATTTGAGCATCAAAATAAATAAGGGAAATAATAAATTATAACTCATTGAATAAAATAAGAATCTGTTAGTCCATAGTGATAATAGAGCCATCCAGACAGACAGAGAAAGACAGCGAGGACAACAGTCAGATAGAATGCCAACTAATAAATATGGAGAGAATGATGGGTGTAGAATAGCACCATTTTGTAACCATCACAGTAAAGATTGTTTAAGGCAAGAATCATCAACTGATACTAAATGTGAGGTAGGGGGATAGATGAGAATATTTGGATAAGGATATTTGCATGGACTTAAAATATCTTCCTAGTTTCCTAATTAATTGCAAAAAGAAAGTAGTGACTAATACAGTGGAGGAAACAGATGATACATTGACTAGTTGATCAAAATTAACTTCATCAGTGAAGGGCAGATAAGGAATGTGTGCTTTGAATGTGCTTCCCTGAAACAGATTCAGTATCATCCATGTAGTATATAAAGAGGTCTCACTTGAATCTAATCTTAAGGAAACATCGGAGAAACTTAAATTGAAGTCATTGTATGAAAAGCGGAACTGCCTTCTTGAAAAAGAAATGCCAATATCATGAAAACAAAGTAAGGCTCAGGAACTGTTCCAGATTAAAGACTAAAGAGACCTGACAACTAAATGTAATACACGAGATTGGATTAACTTCTGTGTAAGAGAGGAAAGTGCTGTAAATGGACATAAATGAGCCAATAGACAAAAGTAGAATATGGGCCATAGGATTTGGATAAAAGATTTTATCAATATTACATTTCCTGAATTTGATAACTGCACTGTCCTTCTGTAAAAGAATGTCCTTTTTTTAAGAAAGACCCACAGAATACCGAAGGGCTTGTGAGGCATATTCTCAAATAGTTCAGAAAAAAATGTTTAAATAAATGTGCGTGTGTATAAATATACATAGATAGCTCGAAAGACAGAGACAGATAATAATAAAACAAATGTGGCAAATCATTAAATATTAGTGAAGGTTGAAACTGGGTAAAGAGCAATCAGAAGTCTTCTTACATTGTCCTTGCAACTTTCCTGTAAGTTTGACATTATTTCAATATGCAAACTTTTTTTGATTGGTGCTGATAGTCAAGCTAATTTTAAATGATAAATGGAATATCTTTAAAACTTTCTTGCCCAGGAAAATCATTTACTGGGAAATGCTTTTTACTCAAATGTGTTCATTTTCTTTGCAGTGAAAAGAATGATGATGTGAAATATGTGAAACACTGGAAACATAGCAACCCACTTTGAAGCAACCTTTAAAAGCTAAGGTAAAAGTTCCTACCCAGTCAAAGGATGTAAACCACAGCATGTTATTCCTGCGTGTACACACACACACACACACACACACACAATTTGTATACCATGTTAACATTTTTTACTTAGTTAAAGTCACCACCTGACCTCTATTAACACTTTCCCTGTAGAAGAGCAAGCATAGCAGTGAACTGGTCACATAAGTCTAACTCCCTAACTTCAGTTTTCCCATGAATATGATGGAGTTGATAGGTTCGGCAGCATATCGGCTCTCTGCAAATATACCTGGTAGTAAATGTTGGACTTACTCTTGTACTTGTCTTTCTAATTAATCTGACCATCCTTTAGGGTGGAGCTTGTCTATAAGAGTTACACATTCCTGAAAGGAATTTGACCAACTGCTTTCAAGAGTAGTAAATTCTTAACCATCAGTTGCAAGAAATCCTAGCTTGTGCATATTAGGGCCATTTTGCTTCTGTGTCTGAAATTCTCCAAGTAATCATGGTATTGCTCCAGAGAGTGACAACACAGGGAACAAATCTCATTTACCCTCCAGATCTTTCCTTTGTACTGTTGAGACCTATCTCTTTCACTTACTGACAAATACATTTTTTTTCTTCCTATTAGCTCCACTGAACCCATCTTCCTATGAGAGTGTGAAACTGAATTGTATTTTGCCTTGAGCAGCAACAATTTCATCAGTTAGATTATGACTGCTGAATCTTTATTCCCGGGATATGGCAAGATAGGGCGACAGCTTCCAGACTGCTGACTAGCTATTTTCAGACTTGTAGATTTGTAGCACAACTGACTTATAAATCAATGCTTGTGTAAATATATCTAATACCGAAACATAAAAATCTATCATTTTATCTACTGAGTCTTGTTCTCATTAAAATCATAATGTTCTCTAATTTTTTATATTCTCTTCACATTTTATGCCATTTATGAAATAAGCACCTTACACATAGCACCTTACACACCTACAATGCCTCTAAAAATAGTTTTTGCATCTTCAATCTGTTAGGTAATTTTTCCACCAAAATCTTTGTTCACAGCAGTTTTCTTTAGTGTATCTGCAGAATTTTATGACGAGGAATATTAAGTAGAAAGGTGGGGAAATTAAGGCTGTGGTTCTAATTCTTAACATCAGTGTTTAAAGTCACTCATCTGTAAAATGGGACTAAGTATACACAGGATAATATGCAAAAATTCATAAGCATGTGCAATGTGATATGAATTCAAAAGGATAGGAAATGTGACCTCTAAGTTTCTTGACTAGAAGTAAAACTGCTAGGGTCAGAAACACAAGGTCCAGCCTGAATTAACTAGTAGATAGCAAAGTGATCCTCCTCAAAAGCACCAAAGCTATTGCAGGGCACTTTAACTACCTGGTATGAGCATTAGAAGGTGCATTAGTGTTCTGCTGCTGTAACAAATTACCCCAAACTTAGTAGCTTGTGCTAATACACATGCTAATATTATATTTGTTGTGATACACAAACAATAACAGCTTCAGTTAGAATCATAAAAGAGGTACAGTCCATGATTCAAATAAAAGACAAATTTTGTAAAGCCTAGAAGCTTGTGATCTGATAACACAAAGAAGCTAGATATAGGCTATTTCTATACACATAAAGACAAAACTGTTACAGAACCACATCAGTTGTAGGTTTGGACAGAACTAATTAACTGAGCTCCTGTCCCATAGCAGCAAAGACATGGAAAAATCTGTCCCTGTCACTGAGCAGAACAATAGCTGATCAGTTTGACTGAAAGTTGAGGTCAGGATGGTTTAGAAAGGAGACTGTGACCACAGGCAGGGAAAAAGCTCTGTAAGAGAAACATCTACATTCACCATCGCAATTTCATGGTTTGTGGGAAGAACCTGGGTGATGTGCATATATATTAATACCGTCCCCATCCACTATGAGGTCTGGGGTGTACTTCAGTCTGCACACCCTTCTGATCTGATCAGTCAGAATGATTGATGCAAGCTAGAGACCATTACCAAATGAGTACGTGAGGAAAAGGAAAATTTCAGAGTTCCTCTCCCTGAACCACCCGTATGGCTGGGCTGGCCATTCAGTTCTCATACTTTCTATTGAGGTTTTCTCTACACTCTTCTTGTCAAGGGGTCCCAGGGCCTGTAGGAGCCATCAAATCAGCTCTCGCACTCGAGTTGAGCAGGTTGTTCCATACACGCCAGGAAGTAGCAGAGAATTGTTTGCCACGATGATGCACCACTAAAGGGTCAAGGGACTTCATATGTGAGTTACAACAAGGAATGTGCTAGGGTGGAAGCTTGATTCATGCCCAAGTTGGTATTAGAATGCTAAGGTCATTTCACATGGGAAGAAGACAAAAACCTCAAACATTTTGTTTCATGCAAGGTTGTATTCTGCTGGTTCCATTCAGACATATTGAAGGCTTGGCCTGCACTGCTGTGATTAATGAACATCGTATTTTGCTTACAGCAAAAATTGGGAGCAGGGCACAGTGTGGTCACTCTTCAGATGTTAGAAATAATGTACAGAGGTGTTCATCTTAACTCGATAGAAAAGGCAGGTGTGCCCTAACCGGTTTGGCTCAGTGGATAGAGCGTTTGCCTGCGGACTGAAGGGTCCCGGGTTCAATTCTGGTCAGAGGCATGTGCCTTGGTTGCGAGCACATCCCCGGGGGGGAGTGTGTAGGAGGCGGCTGATCCATGTTTCTCTCTCATCGATGTTTCTAGCTCTCCATCCCTCTCTCTTCCTCTCTGTGAAAAATCAATAAAATATATATTTTTTAAAAAAGGAAAGTCAGGTGTCTGTCAAATTATACTGATGGTAATAACTGGTCAATTCAGTCCAACAACTGACCAGTGACTAATCCATTCCATGTGAGTAAAGCCTTGGTTCTTTTTAACAATCTGTGTTTGAAAGGCAACCTTTTGTCTCAAGATATATTTCTATGTATTTTTGCTAATATGTAGTGTTTCTAATATACTCTGTATTCTCTTAACAGTTGTTGATAGTCTACACTTTATAAACTCTTCATAAAAATATGTTGGGATGTTCCATTGACTCCTAAGTAACAGAAGTAGAGAAGGTAACCTATTCTTTTACTCTGGTATTTCCTCCACTATCATTTCTACTATTGTCTGGAATGTAATATAAGCTGGAAAAGGCTGAAATAATTTTGAAGTCACTCTTTGGCCCTTTCAAAACATATTAAAGTTCTCAATAACTAAAATAAAAATGTGGATCAAAATGTCAGAAATGTAACCTAAAGCACATCCATACATGTCTCAAATGTCACCATCCCCCACAGGATTTGTAGGTTGCAATTTCTTAATAATAATTTTTCAATATATATGGCAAATAAACCAGAGTACTCCCTATTCAAAATACTCATCTTAAAAAGTAAGGGTAGGCCATAGCCTGAGCAGTAAACAGTAAAACATTATTAGCTGCTTTCTACTATAAGGGAAAAAATTACAGCACAGCAATGTCTAAGAAAACTGTTCAAGGCAAGAAAGCCAGGCCTGAATGAAGTCAGAGCCACTTTTCCATTGCTAGTTTGGCTTCAGCGGCCAGTTAGAAAGGTGGCCCTTTTTCCAGAATATGAGTAGCACTGGGTTTAGCCATTATCATCTGATGTCATGTAATAAAATAATGGAATATGTACGTTTAGACAAGATATATGTCACCATGGAAGTTACATCAAGGGTTTACTCAAGAAAAACAGGTGTGCCTCAGTTGGTTAGGCATCGTCCCATGCACCAGGAGGTCACTGGTTCGATTCTTAGGGCACATGCCTGGGTTGCTTGCTCTTCAGTGGGGGGCATGCAGAAGGCAGCTGATCAATTGATGTTCTCTCTTGTTGATGTTTCTATCTATCTCTCTCCTCACTTCCGCTCTCTGAAATCAATAAAAACATATTTTTAAAAAAGAAAGAAAGAAAAACTGGTATGAGAAAAGACAATTTATGTGAAAACAAAGAAGAAAAATGCTTCAGAAATAGGAACATCAATTTGAATGTTACAGAAACCAAAAGTTTTATCCCTAGACATAAAGTTACTATGATAATAAAACATACTGATTGCTTTGACTCTTCCCAAGACTCAGACAATGAACCATTGATATGTAAAACTCCCAGGAGAAATGTGCACATCTGAATGACTCTGCACAACCTCTCCTTCAGTTCCTCTGTTAACACTGAAAGTAGACTTATGAGGACAGAGAAAATAGACTGAGCACAGCTACAGCGGACATATTCATGAGGAATAAGGTGGGGCTGAGGGAGAGCTGTCTGTGTATTTCCTAAAGGAACCTGCAAGTTGGCCATGTGGAATTGGTGAGAAGTTGCTTCATTTTGTGACAAATAATTCTTCTCTGTTTTAAACACATTTAAGATCTTTGAATGAATGACAGCCTTATATATTGAAAACTATATATTTTTTAAAAAATTGTATTGATTTCAGAGAAGAAGGGAGAAGGAGAGAGAAATAGAAACAACAATGATGAGAGAAAATCATTGATCAGCTGCCTCCTGCATGCCCCACAATGGAGATCGAGCCCACAACCTGGCATGTGGCCTTGACTGGAATCAAACCCGGACCCTTCAGTCCACAGGCCAATACTCTATGCACTCAGCCAAACCACCTAGCACTCAATTTTATTTTTTTAAAAGAATGATAGTTCTCTCTCATACTCCAAAAACAAATGCATGTTAGTCATTCAATAAAGATCATACAATGCTCATGAAATTCAAGGCAACACAAGAACAAACAGAAAGATGAAATACCAAGCCTCTTTACAATTCTTTTTTCCCAAGGGCTAAAAGTGTTGACAGACATGTGTATGCGGAACCCTGATAATAAGCAAATGAACAGGTTTAACTTCTGGGCTGGATGTGCTATATGGAAGAGTCACGTCCAGGGGAAGCCACATAACATGTCAGTACAAATTAGCCTGGTATCCATCAACTATTAGATTCACAAGCTTCTACGAAATGCATTAACATCCAATTAAGTGATTTTCTAAAAGGCAAAAGAACAAGATAATTCTGTTTTGTGAGCCACTGCTGTTAGAAAGTGTATTTCCTGGAAAGCAAAATTATCAAGTTAGGAGAGATTTAGAGAGATACTTTAGAGAAAGTTGCTCAATTTACAAATGGATAAACTGAGACCCAGGTAAGGGAAGTGATTTCCTCTAGGAAGGTACATAGAAAAGCGAAGACCTACCCGACCAGTACTGGATCAATATATGCTTGGGTAGAGCTGCTTACAAAAATGTTCCAACCAGCCTTCTTGAATACTGTTCCAGATTTTCCTCCACCGCAGATCTCATCATTCTTATTCACAATACAAAAATAATCCCTGACATCCCCACTCAGGGCATTTCAGGAGCAAAGCAGAGTGGATATTGTAAGTACTAGTGATAAATTTTTTTAAAAAGCTAAGGTCAAATCAGGGGTGATTCAAATTTACTTATGACCTGTACCTATGAGCCAAGGTGTGCTTTTCCCATTTGAGCACAGGGCCATGATTGCCTTCCTTCTGTCTTTTTCAAAGCATACTTTGCTCAATAGCAATATTCCAATTTAATAGCCCAAGTGGTGAAGTAGCAGAGTGCTAAAAGTAAAGGAATTCCATCTGTAATGCTACTAAGTATTTCTTCATCATTGAAGAATGCCACCCTTAGCCTCATTTAAAGCTATTATACTCCATTCTGCTTGCATACTCAAGCCTCCTGAACTAACAGTTGGAGGACAAACATTTTTCTATGGCAAGAAACACGCTTTCTTGCCACGGAAAGAATTACTCATTCTGCCATTCACTAACTGCAACTTTGGGCAATATGCTTAACAATTCACAGAAAGAGTTCACTAAGATCATTCATCAAAAATGCTTGTCATGTTGGATATTTATAACAGTTGAATATGAATATTTGTGAAAGCATTATATTATAATACCAACCTGGAATAGGTTCATGGAGAATAGAATAAAAACAGAAAACGCTTTTTTTCGGGCTCATAAGCAACTTTAAAACAATGGAGGAGCATAGAGGTAAAACCATAAATACAATAATGTAACCTTACCCATCCCATAGGCCTGGCTTTACCACTAGGTAATCACTTCTTCTGTATAAGATTATTGTTAGGTTTGATCAAGCAATTGAGTTGATACCCCTCCCCCAGGATGGACATTCCCTTTGCTGAAGACCACATTTCACTTGTGATGACCACATTCCATTATCTCCCCTCTGGGTATGCATAAAGGAGTCTCTACCCAGAAAAAAAGCCTGCCAAAAGTCCTTTAAAAACCCCTGACTCCTGTCACTGGGTGCTGGAGCCATCCAGGCTCAGCCACCTGGTGTGCGGATGATCAAATAAATTTGTAATCCCTCACCACTCTGGCCTCGTGCGTTCCTCCTTCTGCGACCTAACAATTATATGTAAATCAAGTATCTTAAGCTGGCATAGTCATGGGTGCTTTATAGATAGCATGGGTACTAGTGGATATTAAAGTCATACATACATATCCCTACACACAGGGCACATACACATATACACGCATGCATAGGGGCTTGCCATGAGAAACCCTAGTCTGATGCTACATTTTGGTTTAAACTAATGAGGTGTTTTATTGTCTGTGCCTCTTGATTCTCTACTTGCACCTTGTAAATAAGAGTTACCCTGTTTCCCAGTCAGTGCTGATTATTGGTTTCAAAAAATACAAACCCATTGAAGCAAGCTTAAACAGAAAGGAATTTAATATAAGGCTGCAGCAATCTCATGGAAATCCAAGGGCAGCTAACAAAGCCCAGTCAGGGCCCTAGAAACTGGAAATTTACCTTTTAAATGAGAAACCATGATTGTTCATTGTATAAAAAGGAAAAAAAAAGTCACTCTCATCTCTGCCTCCTCTCTCTTTCTCAACTCGCTTCCTCTGCTTTTCTATGGCCCAATTTGGCTAAAACAGCCATTCAGGCCAGTCATCTGCCTATTTTCTAACTAGATCTATGCATCATTTTAAATTCTTGAGAAAGAGCAGTGGTTAGGAAATGAGTTGGCATTTTGGGGTGTGTCTGGGGCTGGGTGTGGAGCACAAAGTCACTGAAGTACTCCATCCATGTGAAAGGGGTTGGCTATACTAAAAGAAGAAATTAAAGTTGAGCAAACAACTCAATTAAAATATCTTTGCTGCTCTCAAAGCCATGAGTTTTCAGGTAAAACGAACCTGAAAACCATGAGTTTTCCTTTTTCAAATGAAATAAACTTAGAACAGATGGCATTATGCACATATTGGCTTATGCTAACCTTGGCAGGTAAATCATTCTCAGCATGCAGATTATATTACAACATTTTTATACCAAAAACTCTAATCCAATATGTAAGACTCAGTAGCTCATTGGTTAGTCAAAGTTATTGAAATAACCAATCGTTAAAATATGTTGTATACCTTAGCTATTTTTTAACAAAAATTTTTATCACAAAATACATGGATTTCATGGTTTTTTTCCTACCCTCAACCTTTTCATTAGGTATGGGTTAACTTTTGTTTTTTGTACTATCTTGCTTGCACAAGTCAAATTCATATTAATTTCCCGTTTGTGTTCCTTTAAAGTAGAATGAGAACGAAAAAAGACCTATGAGAAGAAGTGGTATGATACTTGAGATTTTCTTCAAAATAATTGTGGCAGTGAGTGGGGTATAGCTGAAACATGTATGGATAATTGTTGAAGCTGGGTGATGAGAGTATCATGTTAATTATACTAGACTCTCTAATTTTAGATGTATTGAAGTTTTCCATACAATTAAGTAAAAAACAAAACATATGAAGCAATCTGAATGAAGAAACTTAATTATTACAATTTCGCTCATCTTGTACTTTTTCTCATCACCACCTAATTTGACAGACTTTTTTTAGCACCCAGCCTTTCCTGAGTCTCCCAAAAGCATTCAGCCTAAATTTCACTGCAGCAACTACTCACTTTGCATGTATATTTCATCAGTTTACATAATATTTAATTAAATCATATAATTACATTATGTAAAATTGGCATAAATTTGGAATAAACTCAACTAATTTTTAGTAAGCATACAACTCAAATGGTTAAAGCAGAAGTACCTTGTCAAATTAGACACTTCTAACCACCCTGCTTCCAACCTCACTCATGACCACAAGCAGTTAGTATATCATGGCCATTGGTTACTGGGTCTTACTGAGTGTCCATTAATCTAGCAAGTTGATTAAGTAGAAGTTCACTAAGAGAATCTACTGTACTGTTGTTATTACGATACTAGAGGCCTAGAGGCCCAGTGCACTGGCGGGGGGAGGGGGTCCCCTCAGCCCAGCCTGCACCCTCTCCAACCCAGGACCCCTTAGGGGATGTCCAACTGCCAGTTTAGGCACAATCCTGAGGATCGGGCCTAAACCAGAAGTCAGACATCCCTCTCACAATTCTGGACTGCTGGCCCCCAATCGCTCACCTTCCTGCCTGTCTGGTTGCCCCCAACTTCCCCCCTCTGCCAGCTTGGTTGCCCCTAACTCCCCCCCCTGCTGACCTGGTCACCCTTACTACCCCACCCCTCACTGCTCCCCCTGCCAGCCTAATTGCCCCCAAATGCCCCCCTGCCAGCCTGGTCATCCCTTACTAACCCCCTGCCAGCCTGGTCACCACTAACTGCCCCCTCTGCTGTCCTGGTTGCCCCCAACTGCCTCCCTCTCCCACCGTCCTGGTTGCCTCTTGAGGTCCCTCTGCTGCCCTGGTTGCCCCATGCAGCCTATTTGTTCAGTCATTTGGTTGTCCCTCACTAACCCCCTGCCGGCCTAGTCGTAGGCAGCCATCTTGTGAGGGTGTGAGGATTAATTTGCATATTACCTCCTTATTATATAGGATGTTCTACATTTTTCAACTTAAATTCTAACTTCAACTTCACCTCTTTCATGATCTCAAACTTGGGGAGAGCTGAAAACTCTATGCTTGCCTCAAATGATCTTTTGGAGTGTAATGGTGTGGGACCAGATTTTTCAATGACATACAATTGGCAAGCAAGAAATGCTTATTATTTTACTAAAGGCTCAGTGTATGAATTCATGTACAGGTGGGGTCCTTCGGCATTGCTGGTGATCAGGGCTGATGGGGAGGGGTGTCAGCCGGCTAGGGGAAGGGACCATGGCAAGGTTGGCCAGCCGCCCCCCACACCCACCCCCCAATGGGGGCCCAGGGAGGTTGGCTGTGGGAGTGCACTGACCACTGGGGAGCAGCTCTTGCATTGAGTGTTGGCCCCTGGTGGTCAGTATGTGTCATAGCAACTGGCTGATTAGTCATTTGGTCATTTTGTCTCTTAGGCTATTATGTATACAGATTTCTCTGCTTTCCCACAACTCTCTGATTTAACTTGCTTACTTAAAAAAATAGAAGTTAGGTTGCTTTACAGACATTGGCTTTGGCAAGGAGCCTGATTACACTTGCTAAGCCTCCTTGTAGCAATATCAAGGAATTAAATAAAAAGCTAAGACCAGAGTACCTTACCCAGAGAAACAGAGAATTAGTGTGCTATAGTCCCCAGCTCTAAGTTTCTGCAATCGTTTGTTGAAATATCTTGAGGAAGTAAGTCAGTTTTTATTTCACTATGCAGGGTGACAAAAGATGATATGACATACCAATGTTTTTTAATGATAAAACTGTGAGGCCCAAATTTCTTCTTTTTCCTCCTCCCTCCATGACACCTCATACAGCTGTTTGCAGAATGAACTAGTCATAGCACACACTAAGTTTCTTTTATCAGACTCAGCCATGGATATTGGAAGGGCTGCTTTCCCGTTGTTTAACCACTTTAGTGTAACTAACTCATGAACACACAGGAGCAAGGCGATTTGCTCCTCCATCCTCCACCTCGCATGTGCAGCAGCAGCCTGGGTTCCGAGTCACGCAGAGTCCACTCTTCAGAATGCGTGCTGCCAGCTCAGAGGGGCTAATAATCAAATTAGGCTGCTAACAAGTGGCCATTTAGAATGCTGAAACTAATGAGAGGTCAAAGAACTAAACTCCGTGAGGAATTTTAATTATCCTGTCCTTTGTAACTCCACGGGAACACTTTTAAAGGAATACTGTCACCAATGTTCAACTGGTACTTTGTTTCATTAAGAAGATTTACAGAACCTGTTACATAAATGGGAAATAGGCACTTTTCTTTCCATGACGAGTAGGGGTCTAAAACTTTCCTCCAGCTGGAAAGCAGGCACTGTCTTGGTTGGATGCTCCATTAGAATACCAAGTCTGGATCCCTGTCCTTCCATCGCGCTGATGGACAGAGAAACGGGGAGCCACTGGGCAAGGGAACAGTAGATTGGGCAGCATGTGGAAAGAGGACTGCAATGAACAAAACTACAATAGAGTTATCTGTCCTTGTTTTCTGTGCCACTTCACTTTTTTTTTTTTTTTTTTGGCCCGTTTGTGTTTTATCACACCATGATGCTCAGGCCTTACACGCAAACTTCTGCAGCAAGTACCTTGCTGCTTCTCGATCTTCAGCTTTTGGTGCTGGTTGAGCCGGAGGCACATGACACACATTTTCTTGGGCCACAGATACAAGGACTTGCATTTCTTGCCCTTGAAGAATTCCCTGAGGCTGGATAATAACAGTGAGAACACGAGCAATGGAGCTGCAAAGAACTCGGGTCTCAGACAACTCAGACAGCATGTCTCCTTATCACTTTGGTGACACGCAACTGGGACAGCTCCACCTTCAGGTCATCCAGCTCTTTCAGAAGCTCCTCCTCCTTGCTGGGAAGGTGTGGAGCCTCAGTGCCTGCCCCAAGGAATAGAGCTTCTTTATTTCTTACTCGCACTTCCCTCTGTCGCATAGACATCCACACACCACCAAACCCACAAGTCAAAATGCTCTTCATCTTCTATGGCCTCAACTTCTTTCTGGGCTGTGTCTGACACAGGATTGTTTATTTATTTGTTGGCTTGGAGAGAACTGACAAAATTGATTAATTGAAGAAAGCCACAATAGCAGATAAACGTGGACCCTCTCTAGCAAAAATAAAAACAAAAGGCTGCTACCCTTAAAAGCTGGAGAAAAGATTAATTCAGAGGCATTTGAGATGTTTGCGAGCACTGCTGATCTAGTAAAGCTTCTGCTACCAAGGGGGTTAACTATCCAAAGGCAATGTCCACCTGTCAAGCCAATTTAAGGCCAGAAAATATATGTAGGCAAGGAATTTTCTTTCATCAATAACTGTGTCGATAAAACAGCAAATGGAACACAAGAAAATCGAGTATGTCCATATCATCAAGGCCGCAAAGCACAGAGCATGGAAGGGCCTAGGTGTTAAACCAGTTGCCCTTATTGTTGAGGGAAAAAAAAAGTCAAAGTATAAAAGCAAAGACAACAAGGAATTGGGAGCAATGCAAAGAACAAAGGCTTTCTTCCTGGAAAAACAAGATGAAGTCTGGAAATTCTGCAAAACTTGACATCACTTATGCTTGACTATTCTTTCAAGTTGTCAGCCTTTTGCTTTATGAGACTGTGGAGCTTAAGGGCTAAGAACATGAGCCCTGAATTCAAATGAAATTCCAGTTCCATCATTTACTAGCCATATGGTCTTGGGCAGCTTACTTTTTTCTTTCTAGGCTTTGGAGCCAAAGTGCCTGGGTTCAAACTCTCAGCTCCTGCGTGTACTGGCACTACGACCTTGGGCATATTGCCTATTTTCTCTGTGGCTCAGTTCCCTTCTCAATAAGATGGGGCCAACTGACTTTCAGGACTTCACATGCTCATTTTGAAAAGTACAGAATACATGTGAAACACCTAGTAAGTGCTCAATAAATACATGTCACAAGTACGACCTCAGAAAGTTATTAGGAGAATTATTTTTATTTATTGATTTGAAAAGAATACTTTCTATCGTTACATAAGAACAAGTTTTTCATAAACAAAGGCTGCCCTGCCATACTTTTAAGCTTGGTATAGCAAGTGCTCAATAAATGCTAGTTTTTGTTGTTTTCCTTTTGATTCTTTGACTAGCTTTTAAGTTCATAGAGGACAGGTTTTATACTTTTTTCATGATAATATAATGTCTAGCACTGTGTTCTGTGCAAATAGGAATGACTCAATTATAGCCAACAAAAAAAAATAAAATAACAAGTCCTCACATAAAAATAGAAACTCAAATATCAAAACTGTGGACTCATAAGCTGTGAAAAGAATGGGTTTGTGAAACGAGTAGCTTCCAGCCCGAATTGGCAGTGGAGATCGAGCTGGGAGACAGCCTGCAGCTGAATAAGACAGAAGACTCCTGAGAGAGGTAAATTCAAGGTTTTGGGAAAGATATTTTACCAGACCTTAGCCCTGAGGATCGGAAAGTCTTCGCACGGCACTGGCGCCAGCACCCAGCCGCGTCTCCTGAGACCGGTGGCGCAGCGGAAAGAGGGTCCGTGGAACCGCTGGTCGGCAGGGGATTCTCGATCCGGCTTCACAATCAGGAAAGGGCTGGGGCGTGCGGGCAGGAGAGAAGGTGCCCCCTCGAAGTGGATTCTACATCTGGGTCCACAGTAAAGACTGAAGCGTGCCAGCAGGAGAGGCACACGCGTGGCCGCAGCCTCTCCCGCCTCTGTGGTCAGAGTCTAACTGCACTGAGCCCCACACATAAGGCATTGTGGATACAGACATTTACCTGTGGCTGGAGTGTGGGAGAGGGTGCTGGGTTGTGGAATCTGGAGAGAGAGGGGGGTCCAGGAAAGGTGGCAGCGAGTTTGGTGCTGATTCATGCAGTTTGGTGCTGACTCATGCCGGATCCTGGGACCTAGGCAGCCATTGTGCCCTGAGGAGACAAACCTTCCCTCCAGTATCCAGGCAACTAATACAGCCACACCCAGACTCTACCCTGAACTGTAAAAAGGATTTTTAAAAAATTTTTTTAAAAACACAACCTAGATACTGCCAGCTTTTAAATCAGGACTGGTTTACGACACAGAGGAGCAGTGAATCGCAGGAAACTTCCATACTCTCCTGAATAGCTGACAAGACTAAGACACACCAATCAGAAGAGCAGAAGAAGTGAATGATCCTCACGACTGCACATTTTTCTCTCTTTTTTTAATTTTTTCTTTTTTTAAAAAAATTTTGTTTCTTTTTCTTTTTTTCCATTAAGAAACAATTTTTTGTCTTTTTTCCTCACTTGATTTTATCTTTTTAATTATTGTATCTTTATTTTTAATCAATATTATTACTACTACTATTTTTTTTCTTTTTCTAAGAGTCATTTTATTTTATCTTTATATTATTTTGAGATTAGTGTTCTTCATTCTATTTTCAGATTTCGTATAGCATCATTTTATTATACTAGGGTTTTTTATAATTTTTGGTGACACTGTCTCGCTTTTCCTTTTTGTTTTTTGGTTGTATTTTGGTTATTTTTTTAAATTCTGTTTCTCCTTGCCTTGTTAGATGTTAATTGTTAATTGATTGATTAGTTGATGTACTCCATTCATCTCTAGGTCTTTGTAGATGTCATTTGTTGCTACTAGTAGCTATTCTATTTGAGTTTTCTCCCCATACAATCTCTTCCCCCCTTCTATTTCATTCTTTTTTTATCGCTCTTACCTTTTTATTTTCTTTGCCTTCCTTTTCCCAAATTTGTTCTGGCACTCCCTTTCTCCTTTCTTTTCTTCTTTTTCTTTCTTTTTTTACCCCCTAATTCTCTTTTCTATGGTGGTAACCGTTAGTGGGTTATAAGTATCGTGAATACATTTGGGTTCACATCCTTGTGCATTGTGCCTTGCTGTGTTGTATTTTGTGCCTTTAAATCAACACAGGAGAGAAAAAACTATATAACCAGATACCCAGAGAAGATAGATCATGGGGAGACAAAGAAACAGCCCGCATATGAAAGAAAAA
>PVJC01022526.1:0-27284 GCA_004026665.1 Murina feae
CAGGTATTTGGGGATCTCCCGGATACCGTTCCGTTGTTGATTTCTAGTTTAATTCTGTAATGGCTGAAGAACATCCGTGTCAGTTTGTCGAGGTTTGTTTTATGGCCTGATTATAGTTTCTCTTGATGAATGTTGGATGTGCACTTGCAAAACAACGTGAGTTCTGCTTCTGCGCAGGGCGATTCATACATGTCAGTTAGGTCCATCTGATGGATAGTGCTGCTCAGGCCTGCGGCTGTGGATTGGCCTGTTCCTGCTGTCCTGTCAGTCTTTGCGTCATGGAGTTTGCATCTCTGCTGTTGGGTGCACACACGGCTGGGGCTGTTTTGTCTCCTCGGAGCGTGGACCCGTTTACATCACACAGTGCTTCTCTGTATCCCAGCATGCCTTGTTCTGAAGTCTGTTCTGTCTGATCTTGATCAGCGACTTCAGCTCGATGTTGGTTGGTTGGTAGACGGGACATCTTTTCATTCTTGTGCTTACATTTGCTCCTCCATTTTAAGGAGGTTTCTTGAATGCATTTGGTTGATATTTTGCTGATGTTTGCTCATAGTTTCTATCTCTTTGCATTGTTTAGGTGGCGCTTAGATATCTCCACATCTTCAGTTTGCTGAGGTCGTCATGTGTAACGCTCTATGCAGCAGGGGGATCCCCATCCTCTCAAATAGACATAGGGATTCTTGAGAGTGACTTTCATTTTTCCTGCTCACCTTGTCTTTGGGTTTTAATGGATTCTTGTCGATGCAGTGCCTATATTTTTTGCCTTCCCCCACCATCTTCATGCTCTTGTCAGCCATGGTGCTAACTATGCGCATTCTTCCCAGCTCTGCTTTAGAGGGTTATGTTGGTGGCTTGGAATGGACCATAATGGAAGTATTGACACCATGGGAACTGGGAATCCTAGCTATCAAGGCTCTTCTATTCCAGAGAGCAAATGTCAACAGTTACCAGCACGGCCTGCATGCAGCAAAGTATTATTAACTCAGAGATGGAGATAGGTTCGTGGCCACCAGAGTGAAGTGGCACCAACCATCCTAGAGCAGCACAAACACATTAAGAATTGAATATTAGCTCTTTTTATTTTTTAAAATATATATATTTTTAATTGATTTCAGAGAAGGAGAGAGAGATAGAAATATCAATGATGAGAGAGAATCATTGATTGACTGCCCCCCACTGGGGATTGTGCCCACAACCTGGGCATGTGCCCTGACTGGGGATCGAACTATGACTCCCTGGTTCATAGGTCAACACTCAGCCACTGAGCAACACTGGCTGTGCGCATATTAGCCCTTCTTGCTCACAAACCTCCCTGGATCATCACTGCCTCATTTTTCTTCTGTTCAGGCGCTGACCTCTCTTGTGAATGGTTGGGAAAGAGTTGGGATGGAGTCATTCATCTTCTGGTTTTTCCTTCAACTCAGAGTTTGCACGGCCACAGGGAGCATCATTCACAGTGTAGGGTGGTCCACAGCCTGTGAATGGCATCCCCTGGCAGAGTGCGAGGCAGTGGCCTTGAACCCGCATCCCTGACCCAACAGCAGTGTGCTTTCCATGTCTGCCTTGGGTTTGCAGCACCGTGGAACTGAGCAGCTATCCCTCAGGGATGGTACATGGGAATAGCGTGTGTTAGTGACACTGTTCCTGGGCACACCACCAGCCAGCTACTGGGACGACTCACTGCCTTTCCTGCTGCTGCCCCCGTGGGGTTTCTCCCTGGGAGCCCCCCTCCCCACCTCCTCTGCCTCCTCCCCCGCTCCCTCCCCCTTCCCCCCCCCTCCTCTCATCCCCCCACCTGCCCCAAAACATCACTAACAGGCCCACCACTGGGAGTAGTACCTAGCGATTGATGAAGCTGGGGTTTCCCCTTCCGCACTGACATGCATGCACAGGGAACTTCAGCTTGTGCTGTCTTTGTTTACCTGTTAAATGCCTGTGATGTCAGCTCACTTTTCTGTCTTCTGTAATAGCCACAGCCGCACCCATGACCTTGTTTAATCTTTGTGAGAATCCTGTACCGTAATCACAGTACCAGGATTTCAACAACTGCCCATGAGTGGTCACGTCTCTGCCATCATTAGCTTGCGTGCTTCCCACAAATTACTCCATTTAAATTTTACAAAACCCCAGTGGGGTGCCTGGCTGGTGTGAATCAGGGGTTGAGCCCTACCCTAAGGTGACCAGATGTCCTTCTTTTGGCGGGACAGTTCCATTTTTTAAGTTTGTCCCATGTCCTACGGCATTTTAAAAAACTCCCGATTTTGTAATATTTTAAGTAATAATAATTAAAAAAAAGACCCCCCCGCCCCCCCTGGTCAATGGTGTACCGCTTTATATCTGGTCACCTTAGGGTAGACCCATGAACCAGGAGGTCATGGTTGGATTCCTAGTCAGGGCACATACCCCATGTGGGGCGTGCAGGAGGCAGCCAATCAACGATTCTCTCTCATCATTGATGTTTCTATCTCACCCACTCTCTCTCTCCCTTCCTCTCTGAAATCAATAAAATTGAACACATTGAACAACAAAAAAACACACTGAACAACAACAAAAAAAACACATTGAAAAAAACCCCAAACAATCCCTATGGGGAAAGTGCTACTCAACCCAATTTTCAGAGGAGGAAATGAAATCTACTGGGACAGCGGTTCTCAACCTTCTGGCCCTTTAAACACAGTTCATGTTGTGACTCAACCATAAAATTATTTTCATTGCTACTTCGTAACTGTAATGTTGCTACTGTTATGAATCATAATGTAAATGTCTGATATGCAGGATGGTCTTAGGCGACCCCTGGGAAAGGGTCGTTCGACTGCCAAAGGGGTCAGGACCCACAGGTTGAGAACCGCTGAGCTAGGAGTTTTAAATGATCTGTCCGGGTATCCCAGCAAATGGCAGATTTGAGACTTGAGCAGAGCACAGGACTCCCAAACCTGCGTTCCTAGCCAGGAGAACAGAGACCGATGGGAAAGCAAGCACAGAGCTCTGTGTTCTGCCTCTCAGAGGGGACAGGAGGGACAGGGGCCTCCTCGTGGGCCTCAGGGCCACGGTGTGGGCTGTGGTCACAGGGCTGGGGCCCGTCTGGATATGGCTGCCTTCCTGCTATGCTCCCAGCTTTCTCTCCCGCGGGGAGATTTGCTAAGCGGCTTTCTCTCCCCCACACCCCCCTCTTTCCCCTGGAGGTTGGCTGAGCGAGGGGGTGTGGTGGTGGTGGGGGGAGCTGTCGCGTCCCAGGGAGGAGGCGCTTCCTGCCAGCTCCAGTCTTACATCGCAGCCCTCAAAGGGTTTAGCACACGGAATCGGTGTCCAGACCAAACCCCAGCGTCACAGAGTAAATATTTCACATTTCATGTGTGAAGAAGTGGGGATTCAAGGAGAAGCGCTCATTTCAGGGACTGAAATGGGTTTAATGGGGGTGGAATCCAGCCACCATGTTGCCCTGCCCCCACCCTTTCCCCGGGGTCTGGCCACTGTGCCCCTGAGCCCAGGCTCAGTGGGTGCAGGGAACAGCCAGAGTGGCGTGGCCAGCGGGTGATGGAGAGCCACGAGCCACACGGCCATGCCACACTCAGGGGCGTAAACCAGGACTTGGGGCTCAAGAAAAGGTGTCTTTCTGATTATGCATAGAAATGGACAGTGCCAGGAGAAGAGGCTGGGAATGGCGACAGATGGATCAATGCAGCTTCAGAGACAGATCCGAGTTTTTAAAGTGACAAAGAATGGCCTGGCCGGTTTTCCTTAGAGGCTGCATTTCCGGAGGGAATCGCCGTGTAAAAATCAGGCGGCGCCCCTTCCCACCGCCAGGTCTGCAGGCCTCCCACACAAGGCAGGGCGTCGAGTACCTCCTGCATTTGCACGTCAGAAAATTGGCGAATATAGTCAAGGATGATGAGCAGCTGAAATTACAAAGGGCTCTGGGGCCACGGAGACCGATTTCAATCCTTTTAGGAGCAGCCAACCTTCTCTGAGTATTGCTTCATCTTATGTAAATGACCAGAGTTCAAGAACACTCAGGATTTATCCCACAAGACAGGACGGAGTGGAGCTTTGAGACTCTCCCAGCGTTCCTACAGTAACTATGGTTTCAGCAAAACATGCCACTTGGTTTTGAAAACATATTTTGGCCGGCATCTGAGCAACACGCCTTCTTTTTCAGGTAACTTATACCCTTTAATGCATGGCTGAGGTCACTGGCCCAAGGTGACAGGTCTCGTGCAGTGTCCCACGGACTCCGCAGCCTTCGTGAAGGTGGGGAAGGCTTGCGAGTGTTTTAGTAGAAGTCGAGGTCTCCCGTGTTCTCGCTGATGCCGTCCAATAAACGTCCTCTCAATGCCTTTTAACGCACAGCAGGGAAGGACGACACTGGACAGCCCCTGTAACTCCCACCTGCATGTCCAACAAGATGGGACACTGCAAGTACTTCCTTTTTTTAAAAAAAAGTCATGTTTTTATTGATTTTTAGAAAAAGAGGAAGGGAGAGGGAAAGAGAGAGAAACATTGATGGGAGAGAAACATTGATCCTGCACCCCCCACACTGGGGACTGAGCCTCAAACCCGGGCCTGTGTCCTGACCGAATCGAACTGTGACCTCTTGGCCCAAACACGGAGCACCACTGGCTGGCTGCAAGTTTTATTTCCTGTGAGCTCCAGGAGAGGTGGGACCTGCCCCCATGACCGGGGCGTGTGGGATGGACAAGGTGCCTAAGCTTTGGTTGAGGAGAGAGTATCTACCCCTCCAGGGGCAGCTTCCATGGACTGGGTTGGGGAGAAGGGCCTTGGCAGGGGCAAACGTGGGCTCTGAAGTCATACAACCCCACGCGGAGTCCTGGCTGTGATTTACCGGCTGCGGAACTTGAGCAAGCGATGCCTCTGTAAAGCTCATTCCCTCCTAGCCTCCACATGCAAATGAAGTGATGCAACGTGCAGCAAGCACGTAATAGTAACCTCACTGATGGGGACATCCTAACAGCCACCATGGGCGTTGCTTATAAGACAGGGAGAAGTGGGGAATGCCCCAGGACGAAGCCCGTTCTTGACAGTGACCTTGCTTCGGTGAGTTACGGCATCTGAAGGCGGGCGTCCAGGGAGCGTCTCTGGGTGCTTTGTCACCTCTGGCTGAAGCGGATTCTAAAGCCCAAGGGGCCTTGGTGGCTGTTGTGTCCCCCCCTGCACCCCCCCCCCAAGTTTTGATGATCTTCGCGACCAGATGTGCAGAGGGCTTTGGGCGGGGCTGTACGACCTCTGCAAGTGTTCGCACGTGAGCTTGTGTCTCCTGCTTTCTGTAGCCCCTGCCCTGGGCTCCTCTTGGGCCCTTAGGTGGGTTGGAGGCCCCTCCTAGGAAGGGAGGGTCTTTCCAGGTCCGTGAGCAGAGGAGCCACGGAGAAGGCCCGCGTCCTGGGCATGGGGAACAGGCCACTGCGGAGCCAGGAGCAGGGATGGGAGTGGGAGCACACCCCGCGGGTCCGGGTCTGCACCTGCGGATGCGGCTAATTAGCGGGAGGCTGACTCCTCCTTGGAAAGGTGAGCTCAGGTTGCCCTCGTCTGCCTCGCTGGGTTGTCTGGGTGTCAGCTACGAGCATGAAAGTGCCAGAATATTATTCGGCCGTGAAGAGGGAGGGCGTCCTGTCACATGCTGCAGCCCGAGGAAACCTTGGGGACAGTATGCCAAGGGAAAGCAGCCAGACAGCAGAGGACACACCCTGTGTGGTTCCCCTTGTGTGAGGTCACAGAGTCTCCTGGGGACAGAAATGGGAGGGGGGAGGGGTGCCAGGGCTGGGGGTGGGGTGGGGAGACAGTGTTCCACGGGGACAGAGTTTTGGGAAGATAAAAATCCTGGGGATGGATGGTGGCATAATATTGTGAATGTCTTTAATGCTACTGAAGTAACAATGTTACAAACGGTTAAGATTGTGTATTTTATATTTCACTACAATATAAAAATTACAAAAGAAAGAAGATGCTAGTATCATAAACATTGCAAGGTAAAGTACAAACTCATACAAAATATCAATTCCTTTTTTCTTTCTTTCTTTCTCAAATGGTTAGAGAGCCTGGAGGACAGAGTAAAGGAGGAAATTGAGACTAACTGGTGTTGCTCCTGCCCCTTTGGGTGTTCAGGCTCTGAGGGGGGGGTGTGACCCCAGACTCCAGGGGTGAGCCGGGGTTTGGGGACCAGCCTGGCCCCTGTTTGCTGTGATGGTGTGAACTCTCTGATCCTGAAGTTTCCTCTGTAAAATGAGGGGTTCATTTCAGAGGGGCCTTCAGCTCCCCCACTCACCCCCACAGCACTGCGGTTCTCAAATTTCATTTACCTTCTCTGGATCCAATTCCATGCTTTTCATCCCATTCATCTTCACTTACTTTTAACACGTTACTCACTTACTCACTTGAAATTTTAAAAGTAAGAGGTGTCTACAGCTTCTGGAAAACACCGTTTCCCAGGAGGAAGTAAACACCTGGGTCCAGGCCTGCACAGCCCACGCAGCCCAAGTTGCTGGACCTGGAGGGGGCAGGCTGCGCTGCTCTGCGGCGCCCTCTGGCGGCCGCTCTCTGTCATGGTCACCGCCCGCAGAGGGTTGTCCCCAGCTGGTGCCTGGGGCTGGGTCAGGTCACTGGTCTGAGGAAAAGACTGACTCAGACAAACGCATGTCTGGTCCTTCGGCCAAGACACGGACAGTGTCATCTGTCTATTCTGGAAGTCTCTCTAACCGTGGCCAGTGATGAAAATGCCAGAAAAAAGTGTCCCCTTGGTTATACTGATGTAGTGTGATAGCACACCGCAGAGGGGAAAGTCAATGAGAAGAATTAGGTCACTGAAATGAGCATTTTCTCTCCCCCTGGCAGAAAGGCACTCATTAGCCATATACCTCTTTACAAAGGGAGATTAGACGAATCAGAGATTAGGGCAAGTGCAACTGATGTTTTCCTCTGATAAGAATCCTTCTAGAAGGAAACGCTGGAGCGTGAGAACCAGTGCAGGGAGCACGCTGCACGTTCTTGGGTGCCCATGCGTCACTAGGAGGCAAAGAAACCTTAGGCGGGAGGCAGAGCTGACCCAGCCCAGGTCATAGCAGACGGCCCCCTGGCACACGGTTAGCAGCTGTAGGCCTTGGGGACACCACTGCGGTCAACAGTTGCCGCATGCAGGGATGATCTGATTTATAGGACAGGGGAGACTGGCTCTGAGCATGTGCACGTCCTCCCCAGCAGCGTCAGCATCTCCGGGAGCCTGTTAAACTGCCAATTCCCAGGCCCCGCCCAGACCCACTGCTTCAGACACTTGGTCGTGGGGCAAAGCAGTCCGTGTTTCTACGAGCCCTCCAGTGGGTCTCTGGCTACTAGAGTCTGAGACCCACTGAGCTATGGGGCTGGTCCTCACGCTCCCAGGGAAGAGGCTCCAGAGTCAGGTATGTGTTGGGGGCGAGGACTGGGGGTCTGAGTCCTGATTCTCATTCTTGGACTGGCCCCTTTCTGACCCTGTCCCGCCCTGACGCGGGTCTTACTTTTCTGGAACGGATGCCGTTGCCATTCCTTAGCCAATTGCCCCAGAGAAGTGGCTTTATGTGCGCCCACCTTTTCATCCTCACAGGTGCCTTTTCTGCTTCTTCCTTCCAAGTATGGGCTGATCCATTTCTTCCTATAGCAGAAGCATTACAGTGGGAACTGTGCAGATGGCAGGCAGGCACACAGAAGACTATTAGTAACAACAGTTGCTATCCATTAACTACTCGTTTAGCCATTCATTTCTTAAGGCAGCAAATGTTTATTGAACATCTATTATGTGCCACAAGGGCTGGGAGACAAGGGGCAGCAGGGAGCCGGGTGCGTCCGTGGTTCAGTGTTACTGGAGTAGAGAGCCTGCTGGGGGCCGTGTGGATGGAGGGAGACCGGCAGGGAGCTGTGACACCTGCAGGCTTGAACTTGATCCCGAGAGCATAGGGAGCCATCGGGGAGGTAAAGGGGAGCAGCACAGACCAGGTGCCACCAGAAGACGCGCATTACCTTGAGAAGCGGGAGCTGCAAACACACCCAAAACAGAAAGAAGGATGAGCTGAGCCTCCGCGTGACTCACCCCCCTCCCAGACCGATCCAGTTGTGGCCAAGTTTGTTTTCTTCCATCCCCCGCCCCCACTCCCTTCCCTGACTCAGGTTATTCTAAAGCAGGTCCCTGCCTTCCTGTCATTTCTTCTGCAAACACCTTAATATGCATCTCTGAGAGATGAGAACCCTTTACAGATATAACCATAATGTCATTAGCCATCGTACCAAAAAAATCAACAGTTCCTAAGTGACAACAAACACCCAGGCAGTTCTTCAATTCTCCTCACTTCCAAAAGAGGGCAAAGGGGGGATAAGTGGTAATGAAGGCATTGGGGTGGTGAACACGCAATGCAGTGCATAGGTGAAGCGTGATAGAATTGTATACCTGAAACCTAGATTATTTTATTAACCAATGTCACCCCTATAACATTCAATAAAAATTTAAAAAATGTCCCTGATATATATGTGTGTGTATATATATAGCCTATATAATAAAAGCCTAATTGCTAAGTGTTCGGTTGTCCGTTTGTCCGTTCAACCAATCAAAGCATAATATGCTAACAATATGCTCAGACCGCTCAACTGCTCGCTAGGACGTGCACGGACCACCAGGGGGCAGATGCTCCAACCGGTAGGTTAGCTTGCTGCTGGGGTCTGGCTGATCAGGACTGAGCGAGCCAAGCCAGACACGCCCTGGAACCCTCCCGAGGTCCCTGCAGGTTGGCCAACCTCCTGCATCTCTCCCCAGCCACGATAGTGCACTGGTTGGGTACCTTGGCCTGGTCTGCACCCTCTTGCAATCCGGGACCCCTCGGAGGATGTTGGAGAGCTGGTTTTGGTCCTACCCTGCAGGCCAGGCCAAGGGGCCCACTGGTGCATGAATTTGTGCACCAAGCCTCTCGTGTATATATATTGAATCAGGATCTAATGAGATCTATATATCACAGTTGGTTGATATGTCTCTTAAGTCTCTTTCAATTTAGAGGTCTCCCCTCATCTTTCTTTCTATTTCTCTGCAATGTATTTGGTCTTACATGGTTTAGAGATACTGACTGTTTCCTGGTAGTGCCATTTAGCATGTTCCTCTATCCCCTGTAATTCCTGTAAGCTGAGGGTAGATGCGATTTGATCTGGGTTTTCTGGATGGGTGCACTTCATAGGTAGGGTCTGGGTTCATGGCCTCCAGTGTCTCAGTGATTTTTTTCCTGGTGCCCCTCGGCCAAAAGAATACCTAGCAGTTCAATTGTGAAGGAGTCATATTTAAACAGCCTAATCAATATTTATGTCCTAACAACTTAGTGACCTTTTAAAAAGCTAATATGCATACATTAAATGAAAAATATTTTGCTGCATCCTCAAATGACCACAATTCCTTACTAGTTGTGCACGGAACAGCTGCTCACACCTGAGGATTGTGTGGGACACTCTGCCCTCATCTCTTCTTTCGTGTTGAGGTTTGCAAGGTTTTGCTTTTTTGTGCTAACATACACATAACAAAATGGACCAATTGTACCACTTTTTTAAAAAATATTTTTTATTGATTTTTTTACAGAGAGGAAGGGAGAGGGATAGAGAGTGAGAAACATTGATCAGCCCCCTCCTGCACCCCCCCAATGGGGATGTGCCCGCAACCAAGGTACATGCCCTTGACCGGAATCGAACCTGGGACCTTTCAGTCTGCAGGCCGATGCTCTATCCACTGAGCCAAACCCGTCAGGGCTGGAGCCACTTTTAAGTGTACAATTTAGTGGTATTAACTACATGTGCCGTGTAACCACCACCACCCTTTATTTCCATAACTTCTCCGTCATCCCAAACTGAAACTGTTCCCACTAAACATCACACTCCCTCTTCCTCCCCGGCCCCTGGCAGCCCGTCCCATCTCCGGACACTGGCTGTTCCAAGGGCCTCATGGGAGTGGAGTCACATGGCGCTGTCTTTCGGTGTTCGGGTTTTCTCTTTTTTCCTCACCTGAGGATAGATATGTCTTCTTTGGTTTTTAGAGAGAGAGAAACATTGGTCAGTTGCCTCACATACAGAACCCGATTGGGGATAGAATTCACAACCCAGGCATGTGCCCTGACCAGATGGTACCTGCGACCTTTTGGTGTTTGGGACGATGCTCTAACCAACCAAACCACCTGGCCAGGAGTTGGCTTTTTTTTTTTTTTTTTTAGCATGATGCTTTCAAGGTTCATCTATGTCGTGGCATGATTAGTCCTTCCCTCCTCTTTAAGGCTGAAGAGTCTTCCCTCGCATGTACCCACTGCCTTGGGTCCCCCTTCTTCCGTGGATGGGCCTGCGAGTGGTCTCCACGTGTTGGCTGCGGGGCACAGTGCTGTTGTGACCCTGGTGCCAGCGGCTGCTGAGTTCCTGCCTCAGTCCTATGGGGGCGGAGCAGGCCCTCACCTTCCTCCCGGGCTCTGAGAACCCAGGACACAGACAGGCGTCCCCAAGGGAACGCAGCGCTGTCCAAGGAGGAGGGGCGACCACCGCGAGGTAGTGGTCTGCACAGCACCGGGCAGATGCAAGTTCCGCTTTGCTCCTTCAGAGAATTAGTATCTGTCTGACCCTCGTGGCTCAGTGGTTGAGCATTGACCTGTGAACCAGGAGATGGAGGTTCGGTTCCTAGTCAGGGCACAGGCCCAGGTTGCGGGTTCGATCCCCAGTGTGGGGCGTGCAGGAGGCAGCCGATCGATGAGTCTCTCTTCTCATTGATGTTTCTATTTCTCTCTCCCTTGCCTTTTCTCTCTGAAATAAAAAAATAAAGTATATATATATATATGTATGTATGTATATATGTGTATATATGTGTGTGTGTGTGTGTGTGTGTGTGTATACATATATACACATACTAGGGGCCTGCTGTGCATTCTTCAGCCCAGCCTGCCGCCTCTCACAGTGTGGACAGGCGCTGTGTGTGTGTGTGTGTGTCCGCTGGGGGCCTGCCCCCAGCTGCACTGTGGAGACTCAGAGCAGGCGCCCTGTGTGTGTATGTGTGAGTGAGTGTGTGTATCCCCGCTGGGGGCCTGCCCCCAGCTGCATCTGAGCTCGGAGCTGTGCACATGGAGGTTTGGAGCAGGTACCCTCTGTGTTGATCCCTCAGGCTCCTTGCCTTGCCTGCATATTGTTCTGTCCCGTGAGCTGTGGCCAGGGCTGGGTGCTGCCTGCCGGCCATGCTTGCCTGCTCCCCGATCTCCCCACCGGTGACCCGGAAGCAGGCTAAACTGGCTCTCCAACATCCCCATGGGGTCTCAGATTGTGAGAACATGCAGGCCAGGTCGAGGGATCCCGACCTGGTCCCACTTGCCTGCTCCCCAGTCTCGCCCCTGCCACCGGGAAGCAGAATCTCGCCCCAGCGACCGCGAAGCAGCCAGGCCCCACCTGCGTGCTGTCCCGTGGCTGGCCAGCCTCCATCTTGGCTGGGTTAATTTGCATACAGCCACTCTGATTGCTTGGTGGGCGTGGCTTGGCTGGTGGGCGTGGCTTAGGCATCCGGGAGAGACGGTTAATTTCCATATTACTCTTTTATTAGTGTATATGTATATATAAATTATATATATAAATTATATATATAATTAATATCTGTGGCAGCTGTGTGAGTTCAAGGTGGTGCCTCAGCCACAATTTGCTTTGTGGATTGCAGGAGTGTTTCCTGTTTATGTTTGAAAATACCCTCTAACCTGGAGATTGAAGAGGCTGAGGTCCCAGGTGGGGGCCTTGTGGGCAATCCAGGCAGAGGTGATGGTGGGGGGTGGGGTGGGGGGCTAAGGTGGTAGCATCGGAGAGGGAGAGGTGGGGAGTGGATGAGTCGGTGTAAGTGGAGTGAGTTTTCATCAGTAGGGTCCTTTTCCATCTATCGGATGTCACATGGAGGACAGACCCACGCAGACAAAGTGGATGTGGGAGCCAGCAAGGTGGTAGTGCAGTCACCCGGTGAGAGGTGACATAGGACCAGGACCCGAAGGACCTGGGCTGGGTGAGGGGCACAGGGGGAGGGGGAGGAGGAGAGGAGGACAGACATTGCCCAGGTTTCTGGTCGGTGCAGTCCGAGAGCTAGAGACGCATGTGCTGAGGGCACCTGGGTCCAGGGCCGAGCGTTGTGTTTGTTTCCCAGAGCTGCCGACAAGCGCCACAAGCCAGGTGGCCTACACCTGAGATGCTCATCTATTTAGTGTGACATCTGGGGCCTAGACGTGAGGACTCAGGCTGCTGGCGGGCTGTGCTCCCTGCCAAGCTGCGAGGGGAGGATCCTTCTCCGCTTCTGTCAGCGTTGGTGGCCCAGGTGTTCCTGGCTCGTGGCAGCATCACTCGGGTGTCTGCCTCTGTCTTCACAGGGTGTTCTCCTGAGTCTGTGTCTTCATGTGGCTGTTCTATTGTAAGCACACAGCTGGACCGACCAGGAGCCTGCCCTGCTCAGCATGACCCATCTTAACTAATTGCATCTGCAATCACCCTATTCCCAAACGAGGCCACACTGGCGGTGCTGGGACTTAGGACTTCAGCATATGTTTTTTGGGGGCATAATTCAACCCATAGCAAGCGTGCTTCCTTTGAGGGGCTGTGACGCTAAGCCCGGAGCAGCAGCTGGAGTCCAGACACCAGGCCTTGGTGAGCTACACGGTGACGGGGAGGAGCTCCTCTCTGGAGGGAATGCCGGTCGGCAGGGGAAGGCCCTGTGCTCAGTCCTGAGGACCGGCAGCCACCAGACACTCGCCAAGCAGACAGGGGGAGCGACAGACTGCGAACCTTGCTTCCTCCGCACACCGAGTGTTTCCCGTCTGGGACTCGCCAGGCTGTGAGGATTCTGGGTTTTGGAGGTTGAATATACGACGCTCACCGTTACTCGTAAGTAATGAGTAATGCCGTGCAGGCTCTTGCCAGCTAAACAACGTAGCTTCATCCTTTTGTGTGTGAATGCCCCTTTTTTAACGAGAGGAGTCAACCACTTAACGTGTTCTCTTAAGTGTATCATTTCACGTATCGGTTGCACCCACTGAGTCCCTCCCACTGGCCTAGTTCCCGGGAGGTAGTGAAGGGGCTGCGATTCCAGCGCAGCTGATGCCACGGTGCCCAGTGACGTGGAGATGGATATTGTACGCAGGCCAGCGCTTACAGGCCAGTTTCCATGACATCCATCCACTGGGCGGAACCTCCTCTGAAATGAAATTATGTGCTTGTTCAGGGTGTTGGCTGAGATTGAGTGGGGTTCCAAGAGGAAAGGGTTTGGGAACCCAACATGTGAGTGGACGTGTTCAGGGCATGTGCCCCCCCTGGTGTTATCCCCACACTGCAGACTGGGAAGTGGGGGACCTAGAGATGAAGGGGTTCATCCCAGTGACCACTAGGGGGTCTGCTAGGGCCCTTGGGCCATGTTTCAGGGGCCTGGTGGCTCACAGGGCTGCAGAATGTAGCTGCACTCATCGGCCCAGGACTGCAGAAGGGGTGCTCTCCAGGTCTGAGTCACATGAAGGACTCGGGGATCTTCAGCTGAAACACAGGCCAGGCCACTGAGCTATCTAACTCACCCCCCATCTCCCGGGTGGAGAGATGCTATTTGGGGAAAGGTCCCAGGTGGTTCTGATGTGCACCTCTCTTCCAAACGAGGGGGCATGTCTGCTGGCCCCGGTGCAGGAGGTGAGGGGCTAATTGGTAGGCCTTGGCCTTGGCCTTGCTGAGGGCCTGGTGAGATCTCAGATCACCTGAAGCTTTAATCCAAGACCCAGAAAGCCTTGGTTTCCCATTTGGGGTGAGTAGCAGGGCACTTCGGTTAGCAGGGTGTCAGGCTGCCTGAGTAGAACTGGAGGCAACAGACAAAAAATGGGCCTAGTGAACCCCAGCTCTACTGGCTGTGACTTTCAACCACATTGGGGCTCAGTTTCCACATCTAAAAAGAAGACTACCTCTCTCATGAGGTTGGGGGTGACCTCAGCCATTAGGAAGCAAGGAGCCTCCATTAATAACGAAGGCAGAATGCCTTTCTAGGGTGACCAACTTGTCTGATTTGCCAGGGAATGTTCTGGTTTGAACCTAAAAGTCCCTGGCCCTGAGAAGCCCTTCAGTCCCAAGAAAACCGTTGGTCACTCTGTGCTTGGCACAAAGTAGTCACCCACTGAAAAGATGAATGACCGCCCTTGTCCCCTTCTCTCAGGGTGCATGGCGCTGGGATACCCACCCACGAAGCCAGCTTTTCCATGAGGCGGAGCCAGGACAGTCTCTGTTCTTTAAGTGTGTATGTGTGTGTGTGTGTGTGTGTGTGTGGTGACAATGCCCTTGAGACCTTGTTCAAATGGCAACTCTGTAAACCCACCTCTGCCCTCTACCAGGTTTGCCTGAACCTCTTGTGATGTGGGTCTTGTATTTGCGACTTTGCTGATAAGAGCAGAAGTGCCGGGAACGTAGTGGGGCTGACTGCTTTTTCAGGGAAGCAATGACCTTCTCAGGCAGGCCAGCCAGGTGGTGACTTCTCATTTTATGGGGGAACAGGGCGAGGCATAAGGCTCCCAGAGCTGTAGTTCCCAACGTGGTACACACGCTCCACAGGGGGGCAGTTTGATGTTTAAGGGGGGCAGTTCCAGAATGAGTTGTTAACGGTGAATTTTTTTTGCATTTCTTATGGTTCTAGGGGGCTCATAGACAGTCTATAAATATATATTGTGACCTATTTATGCATTTCAGTTCTCTATTATGATTTAAAAACTTTATTTGCTGCTTTTTCATATCACTTCATATTATTATTATTTTAAACAATTTCTTAGTGATTTCTTTCTCAGGACTTTAATTGTCCTTTTGTTCTATTTTCTCTTTTATGGATGCCATGGTCTTTGGAAGCTTATTTAGACCAAGTTAATGGCCTTTTAGGCTTCCTCCATGTGACTAGGAGTTCACTTTTTGAATAATAAGAATTATATGTCACGGGGGGGGGTTGGGCATCAGGATTTTAGGCATGCTTAGGTGGGGCGTGGCCAGAAAAAGGTTGGGAACCACTGCTCTAGCGTCTACATCCTCCAGGTGACAAGACCTGTTACGGTGCAACAGCGCCCCGAGGAAACATTCCTCATTCTACATAGGAATCCAGAGCTACCTGCCAGCAATCTATGCACAGAATTAAGCCCCCAAAATAGCGCTAAATTATTTGATTTAAATACCAGTCTATCTAGAGATGAAGACCTCGGCAATGCAGGCTCCCATTAATAATGAATGGTTTTCTGTATTCTAATCCTCTTAAGCATACAGCTCCTCGGCAAATGTATTAGTGGCAATGCGTGTTTGTGAATTAAGCCCTCTGTGTATCAGGGTTATGAGCCTAATTGTCTATTCAAAAGGCTATCACTTTATCACGTCATTAAAATTAAAGAGGTCCCTTTTGTCGGAGGGTTTTGTTAATCCTCCGAATGATATTTTCTCTTTCTCTCTCATTTTCTTCTTATTGAGCTCTATTAGGATTTAAATGCAACTGAAGCAAATCCTGCCGTTCCACCAAAATTGATTATTAAAATAACACTGATAATTATACATAGGTAGTAGGAAATGACACATTCGGGCCCTGGCGGGGAGGGCGTGCGCTCCCACTCGGATTATGCTAATGAAGATGCCGGGCGCTGAAAATAGAACAGTACAATATAGCTCTGAAATGGGTTAAAGATTCAGTGACTGTTCTACCTGCAGGCAGTTTGAGTGATTCCCGCTAAAATTATCATCTGGATCCAAAAATGACATCGTCGGGAAGGTATGAACAATTCATTTGACGAAATCTTCATATCAGGCACTTATATGGCTGGCAGGGCTTTTCTACTCAGCTCCTTTATCCAGTGTCTTCCAACCAGGCCTTTGTCTTTTTTGAAAGAAAAACATTCTTTTACATTAAAAAAAAAAGATGGTGCCTGGTCTCAGTCACAAAACGATACTCAGGGGAAAGGCTTAGCTAAATTCTGCTTGGCTGTATTTGAACACCAAAAGAATTCATCGGTCTTTTATGAAAGTTAAAAACAAAACCAAACCTTTCCTTTAGAATGCGTTTAGAAAACTCAGAAGTACCGTTGTTTTTAAAGTCCAGCTGACTCGGGACTGGCAACTGCTTCATTTGAAGAAGGTTGTTTTTGAAAAAGTTTGGGGAGTTGAGAAAGGCTCGCTGGGTGCCCTGCAAGCACCCGCTGGCATCGCCCTCCCAGGGTGTTAGCTGGAAGCTCGTGGGATGGGGCCCTTGGTGGCCTCACAGTTGTTGAGCCGGGTGGTGGTACCATGAAGACCGGAGGTACAATGAGGGAGGGAGGGAGGTGTTCTTGCAACCTTATCAGAATATTCTCTCCCCACTCAGCCCAGGTCGTTTTCTCTTGTCTGACTCTCCCACCTCTCACTTGTCACATGTCTCCCACCTGTGCATGGGTTCCTTTGGGGGTTGTGAGGTTTCCCATGGAGGGGCCTGGACACCTGCAGAACCTAGTCTTGGGCTGAGGAGAGCGAGAGGGGGCGTTATTAGCCGCCTGGTCCTTCCCGCAGGGGCCCACCGGAGGAAGGTGTTTAACACAACACAGGAGAGCTGTGCTGACTCCTCACTATCCTCGGCCTCCTTTTTCTTAGAGTTGCATTTCTCAACTCTTCTCTCCATTTCTCTGAAAATTATTTGCAAATGGAGATATTCTTACTGACATTCCTAGCCATTCCGAAGGCACCAGAGATGTGTCCGCTCCTGTGTGTGAATAGCTTGGCTGCAGTTCCAGTTACTGGAAACCGGGGCGTCTTCGTGAGGTGGAGGTTTATCACAGGCGCAGCAAGAAAGAATCCAGGGCACCATTCAATCTCAGAGTACAAAAGTGTTTCCCGGAGATTTCCGTTCTCCAACAAAACATAATTATGTTCCTTCCCGAAATAGTGATACTCAGTTTGGGTCTCTTCTGAAATAGACTGTTTTGCATTTTGGCTTATCTAGAAAACAGCCAGTTTCTGACTCCTCTGCCTGATCTTGGTGACCTACTGCATGTAAGCTCTCTGGGAATTTTGAATTATGTGAGTGGGGATTGGTATGTGTGTCCATGTATGTGTTTATATGGCCATCTCTGCGATGGGTGGGGGATCGGAAATGGACACATTGAGATGTTTTATAACATATTAAGATGTTGTTCCCATACATTGTCAATCCCTAAATATCCCCCATTCTTTTTGGGTTGCCACTCGATAGTGCTGCCAACATTCCCCACCTTTAATGAGACACAGATCTACCCATCTTCCACGCCTGGAGAAGAGATGAGAAAGATACATACATGCCCGTCGCTGTGGGGTGTGAGTTCTGCCAGCACCATGAACTTGTCGGGGATCAACCTCAAATGTCTACCTTAAATGACACTCCACGGCAGGAGCTGTAAAATGTCTCATGATGATCCTGGCTCAGTGGGCAGATTAATTCTGAGATGTATTTAACCAGCCGGGAGTACTGGAGATTTTGATAGATAAAGAGAAGAACTCTATAAGGATTTTTTTAATAAATGAAGACTTCTCTCAGTGTCTTATTTTGGTCTCTGACAGAGCATTTCATCCAAGTGTCTGGGCTGCCACCTTCGTCACTACATCATTCTTTAGATAGAGAGTCTTACATCATTTTGAACATCCCGAGCGTGGAGATCCAGTGTGCTTTCTTCTCCCCTCCGACTTGAGTTGTCCTCGTACGGGCTCCTACTTGCTCCTGTCTCTTGCTGTGCAGACTGGCTGTGGAAGAGAAACCCCAATGGTGGCTTTAGCCCAAGGTTTCAAATGTTCCCAAGTAGAGGCAAGGCAGAGAATGCAAAGCGAGTGAGGTATTTGCTGTTCAGTTTCTATCAAGATGCATTTGCTGACTTATTGGTAAATAGCCAGATGCCCCCAGGGCTGGGTGGAATGAATTCAGGGGGAGGGGGCTCTCCGGTGTGCCCAGCTGCCCCTTGCATGTTGCCTAATGTCCTGGGTTCTGCAGAACATTCGAAAAATTAACACGCTTACCGAATATGTTTTTCTTGCTCATTAACTCGATGAAGCCCACTGGTTTTTTAGAATCACAGCAGCAAGTTGTAAATGATGTATGAAATGAAAAATCTTTACTCCCCCAGTGAGCAGGGAGAGAGAACTGACAAGGCTTTTCTCACTGTGGCCGCTTCAATCGCATCTAAACGCTGAGCCGGTCCCATACCCGCGGTGACCTGGGAAGGAGTCGGGGATAAGCTGCGGTCAGACTGAGTCCCAAGGAGTCCCTCCTCCACACGCTCACTGGGCCCCAAGAGAACGTGGTTGAAAGAAACCTGGCAGGCGACCTGGGGTGGCCCCATGGGGACAGGCTCGGCCTGGTTCTGTCTACAAGTCATGACCACCCCTCGGGGCTCACTGGGGTTCAAGGCTCTGCCCTATGGCTTCTCACCCCGGGCGCTGTGGCTTAGTTGGCATCATAGACTGGTCATCACTTCACTTGCTTGGAAAACAAACACATATTTGAGAATTCATATACTTAGAAGTGGTCCAGGCGCTGTGGAGGACAAAAGAAACGTAAAATACAAATATATCGATGTGAAAACCCAGCCTCTGCCCTCAAACAGCCTCTAACTTGACAAAATGGGGGAACTTACTTAAAATTTTCTCCCCCAAATGGAACAATTTTGTTTTTTATTCTTATTGTTGCCCTTGTGGTGCTATCACAGTAAGTCATAGATAGTAACTGACAATGTAATACATATTTACTGACTTTTGTAGATTGTCTGTGTCCATTTTTTTTTCTTTTAAATAGAGAAGACTGAAAATGGGGAAAGATAGTGTTCATTGTATCTGCCTCATGGGGACGGACCAGCATTCACCACGCATGACGTGTGGATGGACCAGAACGCTGACTTGTTGTTCTGGATGTGCAGTGGCCTGGGACGGTGCACTGGGATGAGGAGGTTGCAGGTGAGCATGGAGTGCTAACAAGGAGCTGGTGAGAGAACTCACTGCTCACTGGCACCAGCTCTGAGAACCCAGGTCCGTGAGTCCTTCTCGGAGACGACCTGCTCCTGGTTCTGGCAGCTGTAGTATCCCTGGCCAGGCAGCCTTCCCTGCTCAGTCAAGCCTGAGGACTCCTCCTTCTCTGTTTCCATGATCGTCCATTCCTCCTGACCGATTTATTCTTTCTGTAGATACTTAACCTCATCAGCCAGGTTGCTGCCGTGACTTACATGCCTGTGGGTCTTTCTCTAATTGTAGGAGGCTTTGCATGTCTCTTTGGTCTATAGGTAGTTTTTAGTTCCACTGCAGAAGGCACTGTTTTCTCTAAATTTTGTGCCTCATTTCACCCCTATTGCCCTTGATGCAAAGCAATGGTCACTGCTCACACCCATTTTGGTGGGACAGGAGCCCACCGGCAGCAGGAAACCAATGCTCCATTCCTGTGAGCATAATAACTGCGCATTTTAGGTTTAGCTCTGGTATAGGTTTGGGGTGAATTTATGGGTGATTACCTTCACCCATTTAATTCAGCTTCTTGAATGATAGCCATTGAGTGGCTTGGTGGGACATGAATTTAAATGTCTTAATGTCTTCTTGGGGAAGACACGGGGCATGTCTGTGGAGCAGACATGATTGGGCCATGGCTTGCCTCACCTGATCTTCCATCCACTCTGTTAGGACTCCTCACAGGGTTGTCCTGAGGTGTCCCGTATTGCAGTAGACCTCGGTGATTGAAAAGGAAGTTGAAATAACTGGGTTGACTGTGCCAAGGTGATTTCGGTGGCTGTGTGTACACACACACACACACACATACACACATACACACATATATACTAGGGGCCCGGTGCACAAAAACTTGTGCGCTCGGGAGGTTCCCAGCCCGGTGTGCCCTCTCGCAGTATGAGACCCCTCTGGGGATGTCCACCTGCTGGTGTGCCTGGCCAGCCTGGGTGAGGGTCTGATGGCTGTTTGCAGGCTGGCCAAGTTCCCCAGTGGGGACCCTGACCCCATGGGGGTGTGGCCAGCCTGGGTGTAGGTCTGAGGGCTGTTTTCAGGCTTTCAGGCTGCCCATAGTCCCTTCAGGTTTTGAGTCCCTACTGGGGTACCTGGCCAGCCTGGGTGAGAGTCTGATGGCTGTTTGCAGGCTGGCCAAGCCCCCTAGTGGGGTCCCTCACCCCATTGGGGTGTGGCCAGCCTGTGTGACTGGCTAAGGGGCGTTTTCAGGCTTTCAGGCTTCCCACAGCTCCCATTGACCCAATGTCCCAGCAAGGCTGGCTGGACGCAGGTTCCTGGGGTTTGTTTATCTTCTATAATTGATACACTGTTCCTTTAAGCCAAGCCTAGGCAGGTAACGAAGCTGCCTGTCCGCTTCAACTCCGAGGCTTCTATAATTGAGACAATGTTGCAAATATGTTGTTGCCTGGAGCCGGGAGAAACCCAGTGGCCAGAAAACAGTTTTACTTCTGCTGCAACGGAAGCTACCTGTTTACTCAGCTCTGTGAGTGCCAGCCTCCATCTTGGCTGAGTTAATTTGCATATAGATGCTCTGATTAGCTGGTGGGTGTGGCTTAGGTGTCCTGAAAAAATGGTCAATTTCAATATTACGCTTTTATTAGATAAGATACATATATATATGTGTGTGTGTATATATATGTGTTTGTGTGTGTATATATATTCTGACTTCTCTTAATAAAATATGCCAATAGATCAGAAGCTCCCTACAGCTTTTGCCAATACAGTGAATGCACACTAAAAGGTGACCCCCTAGGGCAATGGTTCTCAACCTGTGGGTCACGACCCCTTTGTGGGGGGGGTGAACAACCCTTTCACAGGGGTCACCTAAATACATCCTGCATATCAGATATTTACATTACCATTCATAACAGCAGCAAAATTACAGTTATGAAGTAGCAACGAAAATAATTATATGGTTGGGGGTCACCACAACATGAGGAGCTGTATTAAAGGGTCTCAGCATTAGGAAGGGTGAGCACCACTGCTTTAGGGCCAGTGGCCCATTGTTAACACCAGTTGCTCGGCAAATGCTAGGAAGGCGTTCATCTTGGGAATTAGACATAACGACGTTTGTAGACGATAGAACTTCCACCTTTCCATATTCGCAGAATTTGCTCCATTTTTTCCCATTGCCCCCTCCCAATATGCTTTGGAGCAAATTCCATTTTGCACGAAGGTTAGCAAAATAGCAGTCTGAAGCCATGCGGGTGTTTCTATAATTACATACGAAATAACATTCTTAGACAATGAAACTCTGGTAATCCCTAAGAGGAAGTTACCTCAGAAGCCACAGAATGCGAGCAGCGTTGAAGACCCGCCAGCCCCGAGGATTTCACAGTGACAGACGGCGAGGTTTGGGAGGCAGAGAACCCGGAGGAGAAGGCAGAGGTACTGATGGTGGCTGACATGTCCCCTTCACAAGCCGTCACTTGATAGAAGGATGCAGACCATGCTTGGAGTCCCTTTACAACCAGCAGAAGAGGGGAAATTGATCGTGGGCTACAGAGGCGTATAGAAGTTGGCAGAATGAATGTAAGACAAAGTGGTATGTCTGCTCCAGAAAAATCTTAGCTCTGCCCATCGATTTACCCTGAAGCATGTCTGCGATGTCCAGATGCCTCCTGTCACCTGCAGTGGGTCTGCCTGTGGTGCCATTTTTCCTCTTAAAGAAATTCTGAGCACGAGGCATCTTGGGAGTCACCTTCCACTAGACTTAATGCGCCTCAGCAGACCGCATCGTCCCCAGAAAAGCACATTGGGCTTTTGCTGTTTATGGATCTCGACAAACTCAGCCTCGGAGATGATGCATATAGTACCAGCTGCAAGGACATTAAAATGAAAAGCTAGCATCTTCCCGGCTGTGTGAGATATTCACTTCAAGGCAAACGCACCGCTCAGCCTGAATTGAAACGATGCCGCTTGAATGCGAGCAGGAGTTCGTCTGAAAGTTAGTTCGCTGCACAACGCTCTGTAATCAAAGGCGGCGCTGCCCCGTCAATTTTGCGAGTGTCAGACATGCACCCCACCCCACAGGACTGTACTGATGACAGAGGACACACTGACATGCATATTTATGGCACTGACCTAGCATTTCCAGAGAACCTTTCTTCCAGGAGCTAAAAAGCTTTGGCAGTGTCACCTCAGGGACCCCTCGGGCTCCCCCCAGACTGCCTGGTTCACCTCTTCCCTCCGGGCAGGCCTGACCGAGGCAGGTTCGAGCCTCTCCTCCTCATGCCGTCTCCGGGGGAAGGGAACTCACAGCCTTTCTGCTAACCCATCTGGTAATGAGATTCCTTCGGTTCCCTTGAAGCCCATTTGCTCTCTCTTTGAAAGGGACTTTAATAGTCTGATCACAGTTTATATGCTGTTCTAAAGTCACCTTCCCAGCTTGCTTTCTTCGCTTAAACCCACAGCCATGTTTCTCAGGTTTGGGGCCCTCAGGCTGACTCCCTTGCTTTCCGCTACTCTGGATGGGGCTGCGTGGGGAGTAGGCGATGGGTGCCCACAGCATCTGGGGTCAAAGACACATCAGTTGGAGTGTCCATTTCAGGTTCGGTACTTCCTGGCTGTGATTTGGGGCAAATTACTTGGCTTCTTTAAGCTCTGGCTTCTTCCTCTGTAAATGGAGATCATACAGCTGTAACTCGCCGACTTGTAAAGATTCAGCTGAGAGTCTGGCCAGTGTGGTTCAATGGTTGAGCATTGACCTATGAACCAGGAGGCCACGATTCGACTCCAGGTCAGGCCACATGCTCAGGTTGCAGTCTTGATCCCCAGTGGGGGGCATGCAGGAGGCAGATAATCAATGATTCTCTGTCATCATTGATGTTTCAATCTCTCTCTCCCTTCCTCTCTGAATATATTAAAAAAAGATTCAGCTGAGATGATACAGAATTGGCATAGTGCTGGGCACGGAGTTGTTCCCCCACTGCACTATTTTAAGCTGCCGTATTTCTTATATTCTGAAGCAATATGAGGAATATTGGGAGCAGCCGTGTGGGAGTTCCAGTTGGGGGAAGGCGGGGCTCGGTATTGGTCATCTGTGGCTGCCACCTGTTCAGACTGGTCCTGTTTTCTTCCCATGTGGTCAGCGTTCTTCCAATACTAGTTGTCAAATACTTAGAGATGAAGACATTTCAAGTCTAGCTGGGAACTAGCTGAAAGAATATATAGTCCTCTTGAAGCCATCATGTTGAGTGAAATAAGCCAGTCCCAAAAGGGCAAATACTGTGATTCCCCTTCATGAGGCCCCTAAAGAGTCTGATCCACCCAGACATCAAGTGAAGGGTGCCCGCTAGCAGTGTGATGGGAGCGGAGTGGGATTGGGGTTGAATGGGGACCGAGTTTCAGTTGGGGAAGATGGCTGTGCAGTGATGCAAATGTACTAAACGGCACTGAACTATGCACTTAACCATGATCAAAGTGATAAAGTTCATATTGTGGATACTGTCCCATAAGAAGAATTCGTAACGAGTCAGAAACTCCTTTGACGCTGCAGATGAGAGTCTCTTAGCCGACCGAGCCATCAGTCAGAAGCGTGTCCCACACTTGCTCTGCGAGGACGTGTCAGAGCATCACGGGGCGGTGAAGGCAGCCCTGGTGCCAATGTAGCTGAGAAAGTACGCGCGGAGGAGGGAGGGAGATGGAAGGTGGCCCCCAATGATCCCGAGAAAGAGGCAGGCGGTGGGTGGAGCTGGAGAGCAAGGAGGAGTGAGATGGGAAGGCAGTGGGCTGAGTGGGTTCAGGTTGGGTGGTAGAGGCACACTGCCTGGGGCAGGGGAGCCGTGTCAGGGCAGGGCATGATCACGTGGGAAGAGGAGAGGCTTTCCTGGAGCCCTCACAGCCAGGCAGAGGCCGTCAGCATGGAGCCAGCCAGGAGCCGCTTTTGAACAGGAGACAATTAACAAGAGATTCAGAAAGATGTCAGTGGCAAGGGCTGGGCTGCAGGGAGGGAGGCGGAATTCAGAGTGACAGGCTGTCCCCTGTGCGTGGCCGGGTTGTGGTTTGTGACCTGAGCAATTCTTTTTGTGTAGATGGCCCCTGCCCTGGTTTGGATTTCTGTCTCCAAGAGCCTGCGGAACGTCTAACTCTCCCCAAATCGCGTTTCCCTCCCAGTTTCCTGGGTCTGTTTTGGCAACACGTTTCAGACACACACACTTAAAACCCGAACACTGCCTTGGCCCCCGCCTCTCCCTCAGTGTGCACATGGCAGACACCAAATCATCTCGTCTCGCTTTTGGACAGAGGCCTGGTGGCAAGGCAAGGCGGTCTAGTGTTGTAGAAACAGCAGTGAATAAGAACTTAAAAGCAGGCAGCGGATTTGGCAATAAGGTGACCACTGGCAACACGTTGGAGATTGTTTATAGTATAACGATAGGAGCGTGTGTGAGACCACAGACAGCTAAGCAGGGAGTTGGGAAGGAAAATGTGGCTGCTGAGGGGGGAGCATTGTGCAGATTTATTTCTGATAGGATGTTTGTTTATTTCCAGGAAAACATCCCCAATAAGATGATTCTTCTTCTTCTTCTTCTTCTTCTTCTTCTTCTTCTTCTTCTTCTTCTTAAAAATATTTTTATTGATTTCAGAGAGGAAGGCAGAGGAAGAGAGAGATAGAAACCTCAATGATAAGAGAGAATCATTGATTGCTGCCTCCTGCATGCCCGCAACCCAGGCATGTGCCCTGACCAGGAATTGAACTGTGACCTCCTGGTTCATAGGCTGACGCTCCATCACTGAGCCATGCGGGTGGGCCCAAGAAGATTCTTCTCATTAAAGATTCCAATGACCAAAATAAACTGATGAACAAAATAGAAAGAAAAAAACCCTGCAGCCCGGAATCCCAGCCTTCTCCCTCACTCCATGTCCTCTCTGCAGGGCGGTGGGTGGTTGTGGGGAGCACTCTGTCCTCCCAATGTGTCTGCTGTAGCCTGGCACCCACCTGGACACTGCTACTGCATGAAGACATTTGGGCTACTCACTGGGCTGTGTATGTCATAAGGGTTGGCATCACCCAGGACCCAGATAGAAAGAATAATGTCATTTCCCTCTCTGTGCTGCTTTGTCCAGATGACTTACCTTCTTGAATTAAATAATTGATGAATTCTAAAGCACTTCTGAGTATATTATGTTTGGTTGTTTGTTTGTTTTTTGTGTCCACTGTTATCAAAACCTCAACTATCAATGACCCAAGACAGTGAAAGGGAGAAACTTGAAAATTAGATTTTCTGTGTCCCACCCAGGGAACCCCACCATCGGGGCTCCTCCTCTCTGTGTGACAGTTAGGATGCGTGGGACTCAATCTTTCACAGATATGACATCATGGGAAGAAACCAGCAACACATGAGTCAGACTGTGTAATTTACCAGCTGTTCCCAGGGACTCTGACTTCTTCCCTGGGTCATCCTTCCTCTGGTCACGCTGACCCGCTGTCAGCATCTTGAGTCTGTCTGTCTGGTCTCTCTCACCACTGAGCCTTTGTAAGCAACCAAGGGACGGAAGAGGAGCCAGAAGACAGAGAGGAGCTCCGAGGTCTTCCTCCCCATAGTGCCAAGGGGATGTCCCGGCCCAGGCATCAGTCCTCAGTATCCAGTCTCTCCAGGACCTACGCCAGCCTCACCACAGCCCTGGCCCCTAATGGAACCCAGTTTCTCAACCATCCCCATTTCCCTCCCTCCCCAGGCAGCACCACCTCTGTCTGCAGAGAAACCTCCCCTCTCAGACCTCTGTTTGCAGAGGAAAGCCTGGGGGTTGGGGAGCTCTTTTCCAGGTGCCTGGTGGACTTTGGCTTCTTTCCCTCAAATAGTAGGAATGCCAGAGCGCCCTCTATGGCACCTCTCCCCCCACGTCCAGGCAGAGTGGAAAGAGAAGGGAAAAAACAATATCCCCCATTTTTTTTGGAGATTTTTCCTGCAAAGAGAATAAAATAGAAATGACTCAAAGAATTATCTGGCTACCTGTTTCTCTTGTTTAGAGCAATGCTAGCTATAATTATTAATAAATGTTAGCTATCATTGTTAATACATAGAAGAAGCTGACTATTTAGAGTTTATAATAAATTTCACAATGAAATTAAGGGAAAAATTAGGTCAAAATAAAGAAAACAGCATATCTGGCATGGCTCAGTGGTTAAGCATCGACCTATGAACCAGGAGGTCACGGTTCAGTTCCCGATCAGGGCACATCCCTGGATTGTAGACTTGTTCCCCTGATGTGAGGCATGCAGTAGGCAGCTGATCAGTGATTCCCTCTCATCATTGATGTCTCTCTCTCTCTCTCTTCCTTCCTCTCTGAAATCAATCTAAACTAATAAAAGCGGAATAGTAAAATTAACCGTTTCTCCGGGACGCCCACAGCCAATCAGAACGGCTGTATGCAAATTAGCCCAGCCAACATGGCGGCTGCCACTCACGGACCTGAGTAAACATTTAGGCAGCGTCCATTGCAGCAGGAGCGAGAGCGAAACTACCTGCTCGCTGGCTCCTTAGCCTTTGGCCTGAAGCAAAAACGCACATTTGCAACAATTAAGTGTAACAATTGTTTCATTATAGAAGCCTCGAGGTGAGGCAGAGAGGAGGATTCGTTAGTAAAAGCCTGCCTTAAAGGAACAGCATCAATTATAGGAAACCTGCGTCCAGCCGGCCTTGCTGGGACGTTGGGCAATGGGAGCTGTGGGCAGCCTTAAAGCCCCTCACCCAGGCTGGTCAGACACGCCAGCAGGTGGACATCCCCCGAGGGGTCCCAGACTGCGAGAGGGCATAGGCTGGGCTGAGGGACCTCCCGAGTGCACAGAGTGGCTGCAGGGCGGGACAGCGCAGGACCCAGGACCCATGAGTGGGAAAGAGGCGGCAGGGTTGGAGGGCACCGGGAAGCGGGTAAGAGGCGGCAGGGTTGGCAGCCTGCTTGGTGGGCTTTCCAGGCCCTTGGAGGGGCATCGGGGAGCGGGTAGGAGGCGGCAGGGTCGGCGGCCTGCTTGGTGGGCTTTCCAGGCCTCTTGCAGGGCACCAGGAAGTGGGAAAGCAAGGTGGCGGGCTGGGGAGTGGGAAAGAGGCAGTGGGGCGGTCTCGGCCTGCTTGGCAGCTGCCCAGGCCCTTTGCGGAGCACCAGGGAGCGGGAAAGCAAGGCTGCAGGGGACCGGTGAGTGGGAAAAAGTCAGTGGCCTGCTTGGCGGCTCCCCAGGCCCTTTGGGGGCCACTGGGGAGCGGGAAAGCAAGCTCTTGGGGGCTGGAGTCCTGCTTGGCGGCTCTCCAGACCCCTTCCGGGGATCAGGGAGCAGGAAAAGGCTGGCCTGA
>PVJC01022527.1:0-27247 GCA_004026665.1 Murina feae
TATATATATATATATATATATATATATATATATATATATATATGCCTAAGTGACCATCTGACTGGTAGCTGTGACATTCACTGACCACCACAGGGGGCAGACGCTTAACACAGATGCTGCTGAGCTGTGGTGTCTTGGCAGCAGTGGTTCTCAGGTGATGCACCTGGAACCAGAGAGGAGGGAGCCTGATTCTGGGGTGCATCACCCAAGAACCACCCTCTGGCAATCCGGGGCCCCTCAGGGGATGTCAGAGAGCTGATTTCAGCCTGTTCCCCACAGGCCAGGCCAAGGGACCCCACCAGTGCCCGAATCTGTGCACCAGGCCTTTGATAAGTACATAATTGCAACAAAATGAGTAAGTAAAATAAAATAAGGAAAAAGTGTTTGGTGTTTCAAAGAAAGCTAGGAGGCAGAAGAATTTGAGAGACAGAGAGTGAGGTCTTATCTGGCAGAGAGAAATCAAGACAGTTACAAGATGGAGACAACGTTTAATAAATATAAAGGGTAAATAGGATTTTAATATAGTTGAAATAGGGGCATTCAAAGCAAGAGAAATAACTTGTCCAAGGATAAAGATTCCCCAGAACATTCTGGAAATATTCACTAAATTTGAGAGTTCAGGATGGCCAACAGGTAGGGCACGTGAGCCTTATAAGGTAGAATAGGGTCAGGCTGATGTGGTCACCTCAGATTTAGTGAATGCCAAGAAGTGGGATTAGGAGTCAAGGAGAATAGAGCGCCAGGAAGTGAGCAATAGTCCAAATAATAAGTGTTGGGGCGATTGCAATGGAAATGGAATGGAAACATGGATGATAAAAGATAAAGGAAGCAGAATTGTCAGGACTTGATGAATTGACGGAATTGACGGTAAGGCAGAGGAAGGTGTGTGACCCTGGGGTTTCCAACCCAGGGACAGACAACAGTAATAGAAATAAGGACCTTAGAGGGGCTGCTGGTTTTCTTAGGGAAAGAAAGGATTTGGGGACCTCATTAAACAAAAACCTAGAAACCTGGTCTTTGCAGGTCCATGTAGACACTCAGAATCTGGGGGTTAGTTGCACAGTCACCCACTCAACAAACTGGGTAAAGCACTACAAATTGTTCCTTCCCTTACATTGGCTTCCTCCATCCTGAAAAATATGTCTGAAAGCTTCCCTCTGTTTTCATCCGTGCCACCCCACCTCTGCCTCCTGCCCTCAGGAAAAGCAGATTTATTTCACAGCCAACTGGACCAGAAACACAGCATGCTAATCAGAATACCATATTCTGTGAGGGCAGATTTAACTGCCCCACACAGCAAATCCCAAGAGAAGATACTCTGAGTAATAAGTCCATTGCTATGCTTATAGAAATAAGGAAAACGTGGAAACTGAACTTACAACAGAGTCTGTACCACACATGATCTTTGACCAAAATGTAAAACAAAGCACTTTCTCTGGTCACCATGCATGTAGTTCCAGAAAAGGGCACAGAGCCAAGGAAATTGGGGAGAATTTTCAGGGTATGATTAATAATTCAATTTGACTGGGGCATAGGATATGTGCAGTCTAAGTTAAGCATTTATTTGTTTATATCAGTTGCATTTTCCAAGGGAGTGAAGACTGGACCTGATCAATAACTTAGCTCTTTTGCTTCCTATTCCTGACCCCAAATAACTATGAGCAATAATTAATTTCTAGTTCCCTCTACCAATCTCTTCATCACATCCCAAACATCCAGTCACACTTCTATACCAAGAGGCATGAAGCCCTGGCCAGATTGCTCAGAGTGTCATCACAGTAACACCAAGGTAGCAGGTTGGATCCTTGGTGAGGACACATACAAGAATCAACCATGAATGCATAAACAAGAGGAACTACAAATCGATGTTCTCTCTTTCACTCTTGCTCTCACTTTCTAAAAATCAATAACTAAACTTTTTAAAAACCAGTCATGCACCAACTAAAAAAACAAAGGGAATCTCAAGCTTTGGGTGAGTAATGAGTTTGGAATAGAGGATCTCCAGTGACACCTTCCCTCTACCTATGGAATCTAAGCTCTTTTTCACTGTCCATTTGCTACCTTAACAAAAACCTCTATCACTACCCATCTCATCTGTAGTAGCCTGAACATTTAGATTGTGATTTGAAGTTATGTATTGATCTAAAATAAAATCTAATAAAACTGCAAAAAAAATTGAATATTCATAATGTGTTCCATGAAGAGAAATTAAAGTTGGAAGGAACCTTTAAGGCCTTCTAATCCAAGCCCTTTATTTTACAGATGAGGAAACTGAAGCCCAGAGAGGTGAAGTGAGGTGCCCAAGGCCACACAGCAAGTTAGAGGCACAGCTAGTACCATAGCTCAAGTCTCCTGACTCCCAGTCCAGTGCTCCTCCCATTACTCTACAGGTCCTGTCTCTAAGCTTCCTGACAAATGCTAGAACAGTAAACCTCCACTAGTATTTTTCCAGACCATGTTAAAACTCTGAAGGGGGAAAAAGGATGCCTTCTTGGATAATGTCAGCCATACGTAGCTCAAGCTGTCTAAAGTTCCGGGACAGGGTCTTTTTATGCAGCCAACAGAGTCCAAATGTGGTGCTGTTTGCTTGGCCCATATGCTTTCATGTGTTCCCAGTTAGGCCATTACTGGAGGGAAAAGAAAAAGAAAAAACAAGAATCAGCTTGTTTTAAAACAAGGGACATACTGGACTCCCTCCCATCCCCCCTCAGAAAAAAAAATCAAGTTATCTTTAACAGATTCTAAAAATGCCTTTTCCCAAATATGCATTCAGTTCCTTCAAAGGGCCCTTTGTTTATTTTCAGGAAGAAACCCAAGACAGCTGAAAACCAGAAGGCATCTGAGGAGAATGAGATTACTCAGCCGGGTGGATCCAGCGCCAAGCCGGGCCTTCCCTGCCTGAACTTTGAAGCTGTTTTGTCTCCAGACCCAGCCCTCATCCACTCAACACGTTCACTGACAAACTCTCACGCTCACACCGGGTCATCTGATTGTGAGTACACCAGTACAGTGGCGCTGTCTTCTCAGGGCGTGGAGCAGGCTTCTCCCCTGACTCTGGCTCAGTGGCCTTCAGAACAGGGTGTTGCCATTCGGTCTAAAGTAGCCAAAAATCACTTGCCACCATTTTGTTTCAGCCAACGTCTCTATTTTCAAAACTGGATGTTAAAACCAGGTGACCAGCCATTTGGCCTCAAAAGGATGATTAATTACACAGAAACCACATCATCTCCCATAACATTAACTCAAAAAAAAGAAGTTGTGAAGTTGTGTAGCTAATTCTTTGTCCCCGGAATGTGAATAAGGGCACTCTCCACCTTGACTTAATTGAGCAGCCAAATGTGGATCTCATACGGCCAGTTAGATGCAAGGAAACATCCATTTTGAAATTACTTAACACAAATCAGCTTTGCATTAGTTATTGGAGTCTCATGTAGCTTGGCTGAATTTCTGTCTTTCCAGTTTTTAATTTATTTTGAAGTGGTTAAAGGATAGCATAAATTTACAGAGGAAAAGAGAATGGCTTCCAAGAATTCAGAAGCCACCCAGGCCTCACGTAGCCAATAGAAACTCAGATTAAAAATATTTTTTAATTAAAAAAACTGCCTACGGGCTAAATTTGGAAATGGGCAGCTTAATGAGATCGTTGCTATTGAAATCACTCCATTGCTGTTTATTTTTGCTGTCTTCTCACTAATCTGGGAGTCACTTCTTTAAATTCTATTTTAAGAAAGTTGGTAAATCATATTTAGGAGACTTTTTTCTCTTTCTGCAATATAACCCAATACTTGAAAGAGAAAGATATATGTGTATTAACAAAGGAAAGGAATGGGAAAACTTTGGGTTCCAATCCCAAAGAATATTCCTTTTAGTCTTGAAGTACCTAACAACTATTCTGAACTTATCTCCATTAGGGAAATCTGGTAACAGGCAAACAGCTGGCGTATTCTTCTTTAAAATGACCTAAAAATAAAAAAAAAAGTCTTATTTTAAAAAAAGTACTGCATTTATTCTGTCCACAAAGACAAAAATTATTAATTAGAACAAGACATTCTAAGTTTCCTAGTGTCATTATTCTGACAAAACAAATGCGAAATTCTGCAAAGAGGGCCAGAGGTGAATTCATTCCTACAAGGGATTGCATCCCTTCCTCACTTCATTGTAATAGACTCTAGATAGAGGGACAAGAGCCAGGGCTGGAGTTGGGGTGAAGGAAGATGGTTCTGAGACCACACTCCAGCTGCCCCGAGAACATGAAATGAAAATAAGGAGATCCAGATCTCCACAGCCAGAGTAATTTGTACAAAGTGGCCGCCTCTCTGGAGAAACCTGGGGGTCGGAAGCGGGGACTGTGTTCTGCTGGCCATTGTAATAGGAACATCCTTGGCCCTTCTTGCCTGGCGGTCTCCAGCCCAATAGTAATTACAGGAAGGATTGGAAAACAGCGTGGCACAGTGCCCGTAGACATGTGCACACTGTCCCTGCCTACTAGGGAGGTAGCCTGTTCCTGTGGCCAAGGGCCTGGAGCTCCTGCGTGCCGACCTTCTCGCCTGGCTTGCTGACAGACCTTGTGGGAAGATTACATAGAATGGCCTTCGACCAGAAATCCCCAGTTGCAGCAAAGTGTTTTTCTGACCAGAGGAAGCACTGGGCTCCATTCATTGTACTTTCCTATAAGCATCCTCTGAGCAGGCCTTGGCGTTAGCATGGGAGATGTGCCAGGAACTGTACAAGCATGGTGGCCGTAGAGCTCCCAGCGACGAGGCGGCCAGTCAGTAGGGTGTCTGAACAGGGAGGAGAAACCTAATCTCCAGCTGTTTGAAGTCAGTTTGATTTTGCCATTAAGATGTGAAAGTCTTCTCTGCTCCAACCTGTTGTTTAATTGATTCTAATTTTCTCCAAATATATGCAGATCGTAGTTTGTCCCGAGTTGAGCTTACACTTCGAAGACAATTGTTTTTAGGAAGAATTTGCAGAAATCTGGCCATTTGGAGAGAAGATAAGAGGGATGTGTATTTTAAGCTGTTAAAGTTTTGGATGTTCTTCTTGCTTTCAAGAGGATTTTTTCTTTTCTTTTTACTTTCAAATGTCATTCTTTCCTTAGATAAATTTAAATGCCTAATTTCTTTAAGGTGAAATATTCAGTCGCTATTTAGAACTAACAGATTTGAGGCATTTGTAAACAGTGCCCTTGACTTATTATCTCTTTAACTTCGGAAACATCTGCCAGCATGTGGTATGCCCAGCTTGCACAGGTGCCTGAATTTTTACAGTACTGTTTCATTTGTCATGTGTTTAGCAAAATGATTCTTAGTCATGCTTTAATGCCCATTTCCTGTCAGTCAGTATAATTCTTCCCAGTATACAGATGAGAAAACTGACAGACAGATGAATCACTTGCTCGTAATTAACTCTTCAGATACTGAGGGATGTCTGTGGCTTTGCTCTCACTGTGGACAGCCTGGATTCTTTATTCCAAGCCTAGAGATGGCATTCCAGGCTGTAAATGGGCATCTTGAAAATGTGCTACTACTCATTTTTGTGAGTGGGTTATAAAACACGATATTTAAACATCCCCCAGAAGAAGTCAGCTCTGAATATGGACCAGTAAGGGTAGGTAGGGCACAGCATCATTGCCTCTGAAGGGCACAGGCCAAATTGACCCCTGACATTCTCAATTGACTATGTAACCTGCTGGGCCACTTCAGATTTGTCCAAAAATCCCAGCAATGTTCAAACTAAGAAGGAATATGGTTGAGAAGCGCCTTCTGTTGTGAGATGATGAGGTTAAATTAGTCCTAAGGTTACTATTACTCACACTAACAATTTCCTTTAGTAATACTCTTCCATTACCTCCTAGTTTGTCACCTCTTTACGGTTTCAAACTCAGATGATGATAATGGAAGGCACTGAGATAAGGTCTGAAATGGATACAAAACTGAATAGGCTCTCCCTTCAAATGCTGAAACAGGACTAAACCATGGCAGGAGAGCAGGCAAGGCTCTCTAAGTGAAAGAGCTTTCTTGTCCAAAAACAAGCTATAGCCTCGCAGTCATGAACATGTGATAGTGGCCACCTGAACTATCTCTTGCATATTTCTCCCATATCACTTGCCCCAAAATAAGCGCCCCCTTGAAGGAGTGGAGGAGTGCCTCCTCCCTGGGGCAGTGCTCCCTGCTTTTGACTATAGGCTCAGGATCCTGTTGTCTTTCTTTTGTTGGAGGCTGGCATCTGTGGTTGCTTACCTCCCCATGTTTTGCACTGGTCTCATTAGACTGCCTTACTTTTGTGTGTCCTTGCCAAGATGCACTTACGCATTCACAGTTTTTATTTATTTTTAATTTAACCTTTGCACATTACCAAAGTGTTGTGTAGGTGGGGTTAACTTTAGCTCTGCAGGTAGCATGACTTGCTGGGGCCCAACGCTGGCCGGGAGACTGCTGGCTCGTCCCTCTCTTTCCTGCCACCCTCACCATTGGCCTCCCCACCCCAACCCTTGGCTTCACCAGTCCAAGTCCCTGAGATTAAAATTTTTAGTACACTTGATTCAGTTGGAACTTTTAAGCAACTTTTTAAAAGAACAAAACAAAGAGGATTTTTTATGGCAAGCTCTATTAATGCCACATTAAGGCTGACATTTTAATTACCCCAAAGTCAGGAAATGCAAAGTCCGGGTTCCCACAGCAACAGAAACTGTCCCCCTAAGTGCTGGCCTCACAGCAGATTCTTTCATCTCTGATTACACAACTCGGGGCACAGGGACATTGTTTTTATCCACACACGTGGAAAGGCGCGCAGCTGATGGCCTTTGTTTTCTTCCTGTAACTACAGTTGAGGATATGGGTCGTTAGCCTCCCGCCCAGACCATCTATATGTATGATCCTGGAGCGGAGGCCGTTACAGCCCGCATGTGCACACGGTCGGAATTAAAGTTGCTGTGGGAACATTAACGCTGATTTCCGGACTTCCATGCCAATCACATTTAAACCATAATGCTGTAATTTTTGGCATGTAATAAATGTGCATTTCATGTACACAGACAGAAAGAAGCATAAAATGTATTTTAAAGAGCAATTAATTACTAACTTTGTGATTAAAAAACATTTGGTGCATGTTCCTTCCCATTTAGCATCAGCTGCTGGTCTTAGCCAGGCCTAATAGATGACATACTGTGTCTCATCCTGTATCTCAGATGTACTTACTGTATGTTCCTGTTCTTCTAGATAATTAATTCCCTTAGTAAAGCTGTAGGGGGAAAACAACATAGAAGGAATATGCAAGCATGTAAATAGGGTAAAGGATATTTAGAAGGAAATGATCCATTTCTGCAAATAAATCTCCTAGTCCCTGATAGAAAGCCAGAAATCTGCTAAGTGGGTGTAGATAGGGTTCCTGGCCACCTCAGAGCATCTGGTCTGGGCCATAGAACAACGAAAGCTGATTTCCCCCGGAATTCCGGGCATGCCCAGTGGGGAGTGATTTTGCTCCTAATAACTTTTCTGACTTCAGGCTAAAAGCATTATTTTACTCTTCAACAACTTTTCAGTTTATAATCAAACTGGAAAAGAAAAATTGTAGGGAATCAAGTAAGGTACGGGTTTTGCCAGAAAACACCCAATTTAGAGAGTAGTATTTTGTCCTTTGTTTAGATTTGAATTCGGTTGACCTATTTGTGTTGGAGAAGGAAGTGTTTCAAAATCACAGTTTGACCAAATTTGCGAGCAGAAGGAATTGGTAGCAGTACTCGAAGGCACAGTGTTGTAAAGGGCAAATGCTTGGGCACTTACTCGGAACTGAGACAGACTTTCAGGGAAAGGATGTGTAGCTTAAACTCTCAGGTAAAGCTTTAAGGTTTTCGGCTTTAAGGGGAACGTGCCCATGAGGAATCAGAACCTCAGTTGTTGCCGTTTAGTCACTACCACCCTCTCCTGTTGCCGTTTCCTTTTGCTCAGTTTGGTTGCATGCGGTAGTTACCCTCTGAGACAGACACTTCAGTTTACAGGGCTCTGACTCACTCTCGCTCTGGCTGTCTGTATGTGTGAACGTGTGTCTGTGTGAGTGAAAACTGCTCAAGCAAGTTTGAAGGTCTCTTTGGCACATCTGACTGTGTGTTCAGAAAGTTTCCAATCAGAAAGCTGATTCAGTATAAAACCTTCCAAAAACTTTCAGATGCACCTGCTCACATGAAAAGATTGGGTTCCTGTCAGAGGTGGGGGGGGGAGCCTCCAAAGGCAGTGTTTATGACTGAAGAGCTGTTTGGAGTGCCAAAAAATGGAAAACATTTTGCCTCCCCCCCCAAAAAAAAAACCTCCACAAATGCTCAAAATGTATAATCAAACAAAATCTTCATTTGGATTCAGATGCATGCCTCTCAGCAGATGTGACTAAACTGACTGGAATCCCCCAGGAGCAGCTGAACTGGATTTGGGTATGTCTTGATAACTCAAAGAGTTATTCTTAGACTTTGGAAGGACAAAAATGGTCCATCTGTGAAGAACCGTAATAGAGACATGGCAAAAAACAGCATCCAATGAAAGCATGTATTTATGGAATGTAGGACAAGTTGGACAATCCTGAAAACATTTTGGGGTCACACTAATTTGCAGAGGATGGAGAGTCAAAGTAGGATGAAATAAGCAGCCGCAGACAATTACTATACTATGGCTTGCTATTACCTTCTAGTGGATTCCCTGTCAGTTAAACAGTACACAGAGCATCTCTGGTATAATCGAGTGCTCTCAGCATCTCCAGAATGTCCTGCCTTCCTCTTCATTCTACTTCCTGTAAGGAATTATACATTTACCTTTTCATTGCTAGCAGTTTAAACTGATTTCCTGCTGTTTCATTAACCAAGTAAAGCTCTTGCCTGCTAGTGTGTTTTCATTTCTTTAAAGGTAGTATTTCCCTTTTTAAAAATTCACCTTTCTGCCTCTAAGTTAATTGATAGGCAATCTCTTTGGCATTCTTTTTATTATTTTTGATAACCTCTTGTTTAGAGATTTCAGTGCTTAGTCCAGCCTTATTCATTGTCAGGATTTTTTTCTTTAATTTCTTAGAATTTGGATGTACTATATTTAGGAATGCATTGATTTTAAAAATCACTTTTCTTGTCTCTTTTATAAAATGTTCCCTCTTTTTAATACAACCTGCCCCTCTCTACAATGCTCATTTAATTGGCTGCCTTCCAGGGTCACTTAATGCATTAATTTCTGTTCGTCAGTCTTACCTCATGCAGCCATGCGTCCTCCATCTACTCATTCATCAAATGTTATTGAGCCCCAGCTTCTATGTCAAGTCTTCAGCTAGGACAGGGGTAAAGACACAAACAAGATGCTGTCCCTCATTTTAGGAACTCACGGAGTTCCTCAACACATTCCTAAATCTGTTATCCAAAAAGGAAGACATATAAATGCAATATTAAAGTGTTTAAGAGACACAAAAAGCTATCAAGCTCCTGAGGAGGGAGTGAAGCAGTGGGGAGGGCTTCATAGGGAAGGTGACTTGATCATGAAGGAGTAGGTGTGTGTCTGGTAAAAGGGGAGAGAAATGGCATTCCAGGTAGAAGGAACAGAAGCAAACCACAGAGGCAAAAACACAGCATGGTGCCCTCAGAAATAGCACAGTTCAGTTACAATACTCAGACCATCTTAGGCCTCATTTTAATCGCAGGACAGTTTGTATTTAGGTAAAATTATCTGTTGTTAAAATTAAGCTAGACTGAGGTGTATGTCTCTTTTAGAGACATTTGCTTTCTAAATCTATATATATAAAAGCCTAAATGACTGTTATGACCGGTCAACCAAATGACCAGTCGACCAGTTGCTATGACGTGCACTGACCACCAGGGGCTAGATGCTCAAAGCACAGGATCAGGCTCCCTCCTTTCTGGATCAGGGCTGTGGGGATCAGGTTGAAACTGGCTATCTGACATCCCCCAAAGGATCCCAGATTGCGTGAGTGCACAGACCAGGCTGAGGGACTCCACTGGTGCATGAATCCTCTAGTCCACACTAATAAAAGAGAAACATGCAAATTAATCATCACTCTGTCACATGCAAATTAACCATCACTATGTCACTCCACAAGCCATGCCCACCAGCCAAAAGGAGCAAGAATGCAAATTAACCCAACTAAGATGGAGGTGGCCACAGAGCTGGAGCTAGCAAGAGGCTTGGGTTACACCCGGCAATGGAGGAAGCCAAGCTTCCCGCCTGCCTTGGCCTGCCCTAGGCTCCGCTCAAGGCTACAAAGTTTCAATTATAGAAGATAAATAAATCCCAGATATGGAGAGGCTGGGAGTTTGGGTCGCTGGGCGGCGTGGCCAGCCTGAAAGCAGCCCTCAGCCCCTCACCCAGGCTGGCCACACCCCTGTAGGGGAGAAGGTCCCCACTGGGGGGCTTGGCCAGCCTGCAAGCAGCCATCAGCCCTCATCCAGGCTGGCTAGGCACCCCAGTGAAGAACGCCACCCTAAAGGGGGTGTGGCTGGCCTGAAAACGGCCCTCAGCCCTTCACCAGGCTGGCCAGGCACCCAAGTGGGGACCCCCATCCTGAAGGGGGTGTGGCTGGCCTGAAAATGGCCCTCAGCCCCTCACCCAGGCTGACCAGCACTCCATCGGGACTTCCACCCTGATCCGGAACACCCTTCAGGGCAAACCAGCCAGCCCCCACCCATGCACCAGGCCTCTATTCTATTTAATAAAAAGGTAATATGCAAATTGACCCTAACAGCAGAACCACTGTGAATGACTGGTCACTATGACACACACTGACCACCAGGGGGCAGACGCTCAATGCAGGAGCTGCCCCCTGGTGGGCTGTGCGCTCCCACAGGGGGAGCTCTGCTCAGCCACAAGCCAGGCTGACGGAGGAGACTCTCTGCTTCCTCAGCAGTTCTAAGGATGTCCGACTGCAGCTTAGGCCTGCTCCCCGCTGGCAAGTGGACATCCCCCGCGGGCTTCTGGGCTGCCAGAGGGATGTCAGACTGCCAGCTTAGGCCTGATCCCCCAGGGACTGGGCCTAAGCCAGCAGGTGGACATCCCGTGAGGGGTCCCAGACTGTGAGAGGGCACAGTCAGGGCTCAGGGATTTGTGCACCAGGCCTCTAGTATATAATAAAACAATCCCCATTTGTTTTCAAATAGGCAGAGTGCCCTTCTTTCCATGTATTCTGTAGACATAGGGAAGTATTATAAGGGACATAGTGATAATTTATTGATGGACCACGTTTAGAATAACTTTTCTTATTGAGAAATGTTCCTTCTTGGAGCCCCATAGTCACCTTTGTCATATTGGACCTCTGTCCCTGACCCATTGTCTCACAGATTCTAGCAATCTGTCCTTTCATGCACTCCTTCTAGATCCCTGGCAGATCTAGCCTCATGGCCCATGGCTTCGAGTTACACCATGCACATTGCTCTCCCAGATACTGCATAAATGGGGTTGTGATTGTCCACATGTAATTATTGGGACAAACTACTGATTTTCAGGGCTCTATTCTTCATCTTGTCATCTCATATCTTGCAGGAGCACATCTTTAATTCTTATCTGCAGCTGCTAGTGACAGTTTCATATGTGCTTCCTGTACTCGTAGCAAATTTCATTAAATAAAATTAGTGTTCCTCCTTATCTGTCAGACTTCTCACATCAGACTTTTAAAAAATCACATGCACCACTGCCCTCAGAAATGGATCATTTGTGACCAATTGAGAACATGCATGAAGATTCTAGGAATTCCTTGCTTCCAGGAAATTTTAAGTCAGATCCTTCTACCAATCACCTCACACTAGGTACCACAGTCAAACCCCTCTTTAACCTCACCAGCTCTTATTTTTGCTTTACTTCTGCCTCTGCATTCTTTGTTCTCTCTAAGGATTGTGTACTAGTTAGAACTTTTCATCAGTACTGAGAGAGAGTAAAGATGACCTGGTCTCAACCCATTATTTTGCAGATGAGGAAACTAAGGCCCCAAGAGGGCCAGTCTCATACCGAAAGGTTCCCAGCAGAGGGGAACCCCAAACTAGAACCCTGTTAAGTATGGACTCATACTCTATTGCCTGTTACTGAGTCTGGTTCTAAGAGAATGTATGTTTTCTGAATATAAAGGGAGTTAGGACTATTCATCCCATCAATTTCCTAAGTGCTTTCAATGTGGAACCTTATGCTCACAGTCTCATAGAGAAGATAGAGTTCCTCCCCTCATACCTGGGTGCACCAGAGCAGGGATCACTCACGTGGCAACCATATAAGCACATCTGTGTGCCCAACACTACACCGAGTTCTCTGTGGGTACAAAACAAAAGGTGGACCAAATACACTCTGCCATCAGGAATTTTAAAATTTAGTATATGTCCTCAAATCACCTTTATCTTAGAGGTTAGAAAGTTAATAAAATTCATCCTAATCCAGTTAACAGTAACATCCAATGCAGTATATCAGAAAAGGTTCCATTCATGCTCTCTTAAACGATGAATGAAACTTCATGAGAGGTGAGGCATAGAGTAAGGTATGAGGACTTTGCATTCTGCTGCGGATTTATGAGAGGTTTGAAGAAGGAGTTGCCAGGATCAGGACTTTGCAGTGGAAAGATCTACTTTAGCAACAGGCATGTGGGGTGTGCATGTATGTAGGAGGGGGTGACTGGAGGGAGGAGAGAGCCCTGAAAGCCTTTCAGTAGCTCAGACTATTGATAACCTGAGGGGTTCTGGAGAGGAGCCAGACTATGGATGAGGGTGGATAGCTATGGGAGCTGACTGTTGAGTGAGAGAGGAAGTCATGAAAGATATGGCCAAGCTATTGACAAAAGAAGACGAGAAAGAAGTGTTTAGAGGAAAAAAAGTACAGTTTTCTGCAGTGCCAAGTATGAGCTACCAAGGAAGGCTGACACTGGGTCACACATGGGGTAGTGGAGTGCAAAAGAAGGTTTGAAATTAGGGCCAACAGATACTTTGGTCAAGAGGTCTTACTTTAGGCCATGAATGTGGGAGTAAACTCCACGATGGTTTTTGTTGACAGAAAAAGGAGAGATGGAACCTTGGGGAATATTTATAATAAATGATAAAGAAGAGAATAGGTATCATCAAAGGAAGAAAAAGAAAGAGGGTCTGAAACATAGGAGGAAAACCAGGATACTGCAGAGGGACCATCAGGGAGGGTGGGTCAGCAGTGTTAGTGGTTTCCTGGTGGTTGTCAAGAGACAAGTCAAGTACATCCCAGAAACACCATAAAAGGGGGTTCAGGAGTACACAGGAGAAGTGGGAAGGCAACAATTACGAACTACTTTTTAAAGAAATTTAATGATTTCAAAAGAAATGATAAACAGGTAACACAAAAGCAGGGTAGTGAATATTTTTATGTTACAGGAATCCCAAGCCCAATTATAGGCTGAAGAACAGAATCCAGTGTTAAGGGAGACTGCAGTTAAACAGGCAGGTGAGGAAGAACTAGAGCTCCCATTTTGCATGGCAATTGGAATGATAAGTATATGCAAATGAAATTTGAGGTCATTATCCAAGCCCGAGGAATCAGTAATTTTATTATATTAATTCTCTCTCCGCTGCCTTCCAACATTGCTTTCTCTTTCTTTTTGCTAATAAGTAGCAATGTTTAGAAAGAATTGTTACCTGTGTTCTTCAGCTGACTTCACAAATATCCACTCACCCTCTACAGTCTCTGAGCATTAGGCAGAGGACAGGTGTCAAATACTTGGAACATTGACATTTTCTAAAATTTTTTCAAATAAGTTATCTCAAAGCAGAATCTTTTTTAAATGCCACATTCTGCGAACTCCTTTCCTGAGAGGTCCAATTCAAGCTCTGTAGTAATGAATAACAAACCTATGTGTTGTTCTCACGTTTTGCGTCATTGTCACAAGATATCCTCAGGTTCATTATTTGTGGAATTTTTTGAAACTTGTTTACCTCCACTGTATTGCTTTTTGGATGGTCGAAGACATCCCTAAGGCCCTGTCATCTGGACACACAGTATCTGCAGTTACTCTACTCTAGGACTGGAACCAAGTGAATTAAATGGTTTTTTATTCTGCTATTAAATTACTAATGAAGAATTTTTTTTCACTATTGTAAGATATATAAACAACTGCATGGAAAGAATTTTGAATATGAGTCTTTATAATTTCTCAGGGAAGAATGAATTCAGAGTCCATCAAAATGGACCTGTCCTCTCCAACTTCCAAAAAGGATGCCCTTCTACTCACTTTTCCTCAGTTGTTTTAGGTAGGTTTATGTTATCAGTTTTATTCCAAAATTTCAGCAGTATTATTTCAGGATATGCATAAGTTCTAAGAAAGTTTGATGTAGCACTTAGAACACCACATGAAGAACTTTAAGAAGTAGTAACTAAGTTAATGTCATTTAGTTTTTTGCTGTAATAATTGTCTATTGTCTCTTTGCCTCATATCTCAACTGGGCATATAAAAGAGGTACTGGAGGAAAAGTGTGTATAAATTTGAGCTGCAGAGCTTGATTCCATGTCTCATGGAAAATACACATGCAAATTCTGAACTTCAGCCATTAAACGTTAACCCCAGGGAAGAGGATGCACATGCTTTCCTCAGGGAAGTTCTCTGGGCCTCTCCAGGCAGCAAAAAGTGTGCTTTTTGCTAATTTTAAGAAATATAGCCTTTTCCATTTTATTCCAACCTTAAGGTCCCAGGGGGATGGTGAGATCCCAGGCTCTTGGAATGGCCTCATGACCCTGGGTTAACATGCGGAGACACGCACGGCAGACTTGCTATCCTTGTGGCAGAGGCTTTAGGCAAAGGGACTCCTCCCTCCAGAGAGGGCATCCTTAACCAGGAGGCATTGAGCCCCACTGCTAGCACGGCACTATAAGAATGAAAGGGCCATTTCCCCAATCTGAATCTGCATCTCCAAGACTGGCCCCGTGAATAAGAAACAGAGTCCGACGTGAACGTCCAAAGGCAGCTGACTCCTGGAGCTCTTTCAGGTCCCTTCACTCTGCCCGAGGGCCGGGCAGGTATGATAGCAGACTTCTAATGCTGTTTCTGGAACATGGTAATGGACTAATTTGCAACATAGGTTGCTCGGAAAATGTATTTTTCACCCCCATGGTGTAGTTATTTGCTCTTTTTAATATGAACTTCAGCCTATGAAAGCATTTCCATGCCTTTACTTCACCCCCATGCTGCCATTTCCTCATGTGCATAATGAGAATGAAAAAAGTCTCTCTCTCTCTCTCTCTCTCTCTCTCTCTCTCTCTCTCTCTCTCTCTCTCTCTTTCTCTCTTATTATAGGAATTAGGTGGAATTTTGCATGTAAAGCCCCTAAAACAGCACCAGACAGGGAGCCAGCACTCGGTGATTCTGAGCATTATTAGCTATAGTTTAAATTATTGAGTAAATATGAACTAAAATTGATGTGCCATGAAGGAATGTTGTGGTAGGTGTCCTATCCTTCCCCCTGAGAATGGCAGAGCCCAAAGCTCCGGGTCAGTAGGAGAGCATGTGGGGACCCCACCCTGCACCTCAGGACAAAGCAGGCTTCTTCTTGTCCCTTCGTGGAGTCAGGCCCGGGAAGCCCCTCCACTTGTCTTGTTTTTCTCCAAATTTGAACGAGGACTAATACTCACTAAGCATCTACTTCATGTCAAAACATTTCATCATCATTACAAAACACCCCATTTTACAGATAAAGAAACTGTGACAGAGAGAAATTAACACCTTTCTAGATGTTTTCTTCTTCATATAGGGAAAGTTTAGAATATTATCTACATTATAGTGTTAACCTATTTAGTTCCTTCTTGTCCTCAAGTGCATTGTAACCAATGAGGGGTTTCCTAATTATAGAGAATGGATTTGTGTCTCTCTTATTTCAAAATGCATGGTAGAACCTATCCAGGTCCCTACCATGCACCCTCGGGTGTCCTTTAACTGTAGCCACCGTCCAGCCCTAGTACCTGAAGAGGCCAAAGCATCAAGTCACTAGCATGGACACACGGCTGTGCTGCACATCAGAGCTCTTTCCATAGAGAGCTACTTATAACCAAAGGAGTGCACCTTTTACTTTTTGAAAGACAGTCTACCTGATGGCTTTAGAGTATTTTGAAATAATTCAAAATAGAGGTAAAGTTAGGAGAGTAAATGTGTTTCATGGCACCAGAGGATTGCTCGTAATCACCCACTCACTAGCCTTTTTCCACACTGAGGCAGGTTCTAGTAATTGAAAAAATATATATAGTAAGATATTAAGTGAGACTTGTTGGCTTGTTGTATCTAGTGAGGCTTTCCTATCCCATGGTGCCCACATAGTTATGGAGATAATTTCAGGCATTTGCTTCTCTTAACTCCTGAGCACCTTTGCTGAGAATACAATTTCAGGGACACATGGGCATAAAACTGGAGCTATAAGTCTTTCAATAATAGCTGCAGATCCAGTGCTCAAGGGATTGGATACAAGTCTATGTAAATCCCAAGTCAGACCCCGAAAGTGATAACTTACTGAGTCATGATGTCTGCATCTCATATGCAGTATTCCTTAAGTCAGATGTTGATGGCTAATCAGCAGAATCCAAAGGCACAAATTAGATGGTACAATATTTACAGAGAAAATATATGTGTAGCCTGAAAAGCAAAGATCCTCAATCTTCAGGGTTACAAGTCCCACGGGGGGGGGGGGGGGGGGGGGGGGGGGGGGGGGGGGGGGGGAGAGGTAGCAGTTGCTATCAGCTGTCAACACTGTGGCCAAGAAAGGAATGAATATAACAGTAGAAAGAAGTTTGGACCTTTAGGAAATACGTTTGAGAAAATTAAGAAGTAATATTGGGTAAGATGAATTACTCCTGTTCCTCAGATAACCATCTAGTGGTTAAATTATTGAATGTTTATTCCGGCGAGGTGGGAGAATTTGTGAGAGCAGAAATCCTGTCTTTCTTATTCACTGCTGGGTCCTTAGCAGATTGTTTCGCCATGGTAGGTGCTCAGCTAAATTTTGTTGAATGAATGAATGAGGTGGGGTGAACTGAGCGAAAGTAAGAGTATAGTGCATTTGTGAGCATTCACCCATTGGTAAAGTATAAGCACTGATTTTTTGTTTTTATTTTTTTATTCAGCAGACCTACAAAAAGAAGTGTATCTCAGATACCCTCTGGTTTTTATGCTGGGAAAACATAATCACTTTCTGTTGGATGTAGGCTGCTACTTGTTTTTATTCTAGTAGCAATATGGCAGGGTTAAGGTCAACTTTGTAGTATAATCTGGTGCCTGTTTTTGATAGATATCATGAAAATAGATACTTATTTTCAAGATGCTCAAACAGATGATTAGATGAAAGCCCCAGCAAACCTTGAAACAACAAACAGGAAAGGTTTTCCCACTCCCACCTCCCATGACTGTACCATCCTGCAGTTTTCTGTAACCCCACACCCTCCTCCTGGTTTCACCCTTTTCCCCGGCTCATCTTTGCCTAGAGAATATAGCACATGACTGGCAGGCTAGCACCAAGTCAGTTCTTGAAATACCCACCTCCACCCTGTGCTCTTAAGCTTTTCTGGTGGGAATGGCATGATGTGACCCACAGCAGACAGAGCTGGCTCAGAGACACAGGAGCTCAGCACAGAATCTCAGTGCCTTCCTGCTGGAAGGTCCTCCCATGAATTCTCCTTGCCCACCCTCACTCAACTGGCTGGATAGTAGAGGGACGTGTAGGAAAACAAATTCCTGGCTGAATGAAGAGTGAATTAAATGAATGAGACATGAGCTCACTCCTCCAGAAGTCTCTGCCATCCTGCTTGAATAGAAAGCTAACTCTGAAGCCACTCTATTCTCCATGGCACAGTTTTGTATATACTCAGCATTGGACTATAGTTACTATCTGCTGCCAGGGCATAGGGCTAAGGAAGTATTGGGGTGGCTAGGAGGAGGCCGGGAGGGAAGAAAAGAGACACTTAAAACAAACTAATGATCTCCTTTGTGTCGGAGTCTAGATTTCAGAACATCAGTCTTGTACTTCAAGAACAAAAACACCAGTGTGTCTTCAACCACACCAGGCGCCGGCACATCAGATAAGACCTGCGCTGTGTGGAGTTCAGGCACCGAGCCTCAAGAAACTCTAAAGTAAAATTAAAGGGGCAAACTGAGGAAGCTGAAAGGCCCAAAAGCATAGGGGAAAACACAACCACAGGGGCTCTGCAGATATGAGCCGTCAGGGTTACAGTAGTTCAAAAACGAATCTACTAATTAAGGAGTCGAGAAATGCTATAAAGCCCCAGAATGTAAGGATCTTTAGAAGAAATGAGACACTTCTTTGTACACTCTGAGTACACTGTGATCCTAGCAGAGCTGCAGGGTGAAAGTGACCTGGCTATTGTGCATCGCTGAGGATTTAAATGGCTGATTGAGAGTTACAGGCAGTTGTGCTAGAGGCACAACAGAAAAAGTTGTTCAGCAAAGCGAATAAGACCAGAGTACATCTCAGGAAGGCAGTGAATAGCTCAGAGAGCTTCCTATAGTTTCCCTAATATTATCTGTGTAAATTGTTGCTTTGGGCACAGAATCATAACAATGACTCATACACTGAAATGGCATGTCAAAGAGTACTGATTAAGCTGGGGGGTTTACACCAGTGGGAAAAAATTATTACAATGAAGTTAACTTTGCCTTTGAAAAAAGTACTGCTATATGTTGCATAGTGGTTCTGTATCTCAAGTTTGAGAAAGTTACAAGGTGGGGATGTAGACATCCTTTTGGCCATGGGAAGAAAGAATCTCTTCAGATATGTACGAATATAAATTTAGAAGCATTGACAATACTAGGCTTGCAAAACTCACTTTGGGGAGCAAAGTGACTGTGCAGCAGGGGGTCACACTCCATGCTTGGAGTGGCCGAGTCAGTAAATGTGTGTTAGCTGCATGAGATCTGTCCTTGACACCTATCTGCTATCAGGGGCAAGCCACACAACCATGGCTGAGCCACAGTTAGAATATTAGCAATATCTTCAGGCTATCTGGTGTATGGTTTCTCTTCCTAGCAACCCTGTGTGCCTCCACATTCTATGTTATTTGCCCTCCAGCGTCTCCGTGAAGCCCTCGTATCTTCATGTTACAGGTGGGGTAACGGGTCCACACAGCAATATCTTTAAACATAATTCACTGTCTTTTAAACATAAAATTATTAGGAATCATTATATGACCCAGCTGCTTGTACTATTTTTCACATTACCTCCAGTTTCCCAAGTAAAGAACGTATTTTCTCTTTTTCACTATTTTTTTAATTGATTTTCAGAAAATTTGAGATAAAAACAGAATCTAACAAATATCCCATGGAGATATTTGGTGTTCCCTTTTCTTTCAAGAATAAATTAAGACTTTCTCTGTTCTTCTCTCCTGGCTCTTTCTGTAGATAGTCAAAATTCCATGCCAATTTCCAAATGAATAAGGACTCATTCTAATAGCCAGATCACAGTCCCCTCTATTGAGGAAACAGTCTTGTAAATTCATGTCTGGAACCCGTAGAAGTTACTTTTGATTATAAACTTCAGCAGTTTGACCTGAAGGCTTTTAAACAGTACTAATATGTGACCTGGTTGTGAGTTCAGCAATAAATTATATTCAGAATGTGAAAGGCCAAAAAGAAAACTAGTGTCTTTTATCCTCTCTGGTGACCTACACTAAACATTGCATATTTACTTTGTAAATGAGGACACCCAGTGGCCACCAAGTGAAAATATTCCAAACAATCCCTGACATTGTTTAGGCAAATATAAATCCCCATTATCAAAGCTGATTGATAGATACCTCTGTAAAATCTATCACCAAGCAGCATAGCTTCCCTAAGGTAGGCCCCGGTGGTGGGAGTTTGGCTTGATCATGTTTATATCATTTCACAGATTGTTTTTTTCCTCTCAGAGTGGTTTTAAGGTATGGCTGAGCTTTGCATTCCACTGAATTCTCAGCTGACAGAAGGACCATTGAGGTGCCTCTTATGGGAAATGGAATCAGAAAGATTGGGACAGTGTGGCATGTGGCAGAAATGAATGAGCACAGTTTGTGCGAAAATCAGTGAACACATAAAAAACCAATTGCCTTAGACCCTAAATTCATACTGAAAAGAGAACTGTGGCTATTCCCTGATGAGAGGAGATAGAGCAACAAAGGGCAGGAGAAGAACATTACGTGGAATTTCAGGGATGGAAAGACCCCCTGGGACTACAACATGTAGACATACCTCAGAGGAAAGGTGTACCCTGAGATTGTCTCTTATTTGCAGCATGTCTAGTAAGTGCATTGGAGAGTTGACCAAACAAATATTCAGATAGGAACTACTCAGTGTAAAGAGAAGTATTGGGCAGTGTGAGTGATTCATTCTTTTGAAATCATAGTTGTAGGTATAACAATGCAAGGCAGTGGCCTTCTGGAGGCTTAGAGTCTTCTCATAGAGATAAGACAGGCACAAATGACAACAATAATAATATACTATGAAGGACTAAATGTGCTACTTGTGTAAAAAGTTCAGATTTTCTTCAAAATTCAGGTACAAGAAATATTTCCTTATTTTTCTAAATCAAATCAAACCCAAGGCCACCAAGTTAGCAAGAAATTCAATGAAATTCCAGGGTTCCTTTCCCCCTTCCCCTCCCCCAGACCTGCACAAGGCTCATGGAATCTAGGGTAGAGTCAGACCTTTAGTCCACGGTGGTCTCCATCACTGACATTGCTTGTCCACAACAAAGATGCCATTGAGCCTTGTCCATCTGACTGCCTGAAACTACTACGTTAGTTGGTTTTAGAGCAGCCCTTCACGGAGGTCCTCGGGCATGGGCCCAGCCCCAAGATCGTCACTGTTAATCTCAAGTCAATGCCTTTTCATTTGAGCCTCTAAACGTGTGACTTGACATGCAATTACCCCAACTAGAGTCCTCAAACCTTGTCATATTCCCCCTTTGAGAGGAAGTTGTTCTTCTCACTGTCTGGCCACCTCAATCTAACTCCAAAGCATCATGCCCTGGCCCACAAGGCTCAGTTGGTTGAGCATCATCCCATGCACTGGAATGTTCAATTCCTGGTCAGGGCACATGTCCCACTTGTGGGCTTGATCCCAGGTAGGGGGTGCAGGAGGCAGCGCATCGATGTTACACTCTCTCTTTTCCTCTCCCTTCCTCTCTCTCTAAAAATCAACAAAAACATCTTTTTAAAAAGCATCAACTTTCCGCTCCTCACCCAAGAAAGAGACCAGCATAATTCTCTATACAGAAGGTAAAATTCCAAAAATGAAACTCTTTGTCTTGAGTTTTTGCTTTTAGGGCTTAATTTCTGATTTGGGCTCTAAAGCCACACTTCCCAAGGGCAAGGGAGCCCAGAACTGTGCACAAGGCATGGCCTTTCTTAATTGCCTTATTATTATGAAAGTTCTCTAATTCAGTGAAGTAAAAAAAAATCAATAAAAAACAAACTTGTTTCAGTTTATTACCTCACCAAGCAATGGGAACTAGGAAAAGAGAACTCAGGATGAACTCTAGTAATCAAAGTCTCCACGGAGATGGAAGAACTTTGAATAGGGTTCTCGAATGTACTTAAGATTTGATAAGTAGAGAAAGCACTATAATTTCAGAACCCAGGGAAAATTCAGCAGAGAACAAAGAATGGATGTAGTACATGCAAGGGATGGCAAAGTGTTCAGCTTCTTGGATTAGCACAGAGATTTTATTTCAGTAAAATAAGATGATATAATTAGATTAGTACTTGTACCTACAGAAGAGTTACTGCTTGCTATCCTTTTTCCTATAATACGTAAATAATATAATCCTATCTAATAAAAGAGTAATGTGCAAATTAGGCATCACTCCATCACAAAGATGGCTGCCCCCATGGCCACAAGATGGCAGCGCCCAGTCCAGCTCAGCCCTGCCACTGAAGTGGCCAGGCCTGTTAGCCAGGCAGGTGGTGGGGGAGGCAGGGGGCCGGAGGGCGGAACAGGTAATCAGGGGGCTGGGGGTACCCTGCTCAGGCCAGAGGCCTTCCCCAGAGGTTCCACCAGTGATTGGAGGGATATGAGGGTGCTCTACCCAGGCATAAGGCCTTTATGCCTGGGCAGGGGCAGAGCCTGCAATTGTAGGGGTCTGGGCACCGGTGGAGACAGCAAAGCAGGGATCTGGGAGTCCCCTGCCCAGGCCTGTAGCCTTGGCCAGAGGCTGTAGTGGGGCAGGGGTGGAGCCCATGATCTGAGGGGCCTGGGGGTCCCCTGCCCAGGCCTGCAGCCTTGTTCAGAGGCTGCCAGTGGGCAAGGGCAGAGCCAGCAATGGCTGGCAGGGGGCAGGATCAGAGCCAGTGATCGCAGAGGCCTGGGCTCTGTGAAGCAGGCGATCATAGGGATCTGGAGTCCCCTGCCCAGGCCTGCAGCCTCAGCCAGAGCTTACAGGCCTGGGTAGGGGTAGAGCCAGTGATCAGAGTGAACTACAGAGGAAATACCTTTTCTGACTGCTCATTGGCTAAGCTCCCTGTGTGCCCCTGGTAATATTATTAGTAACTTGGGTAATAAGAATCCAAAAAGGCGATCTAGGGTTTTTTCTCCACACTCCTTGAGAAAAAAATGAAGGTCCACTGCTGGAGGGCTAAGAAATGTCCTGCCCTAGCCAGTTTGACTCAGGGCATAATGCCTCAGCCTGCTGACTTCAGGGTGTGGGTTCAATTCTGACCAAGGGCATGTACCTAGGTTGCAAGCTTCTCCCTGGCAGAGGCCCAGGTCAGGGTGTTCCACTCACTTTGATGTTTCTCTCTGTTTTTCCCTTCTCTTCCACACTCTCTAAAAATCAATGGAAATACATCCTCAGGTGAGGATTAAAAATGAAAGAAGAAAGAAAGAAAGAAAGAAAGAAAGAAAGAAAGAAAGAAAGAAAGAAAGAAAGAAAGAAAGAAAGAAAGAAGAAAGGTCATATCCTATGAAAGAGACATCTTGAAAATGCCTAAAGAAAGTTGTCATTTTTTCATGGCGAAGGGACTGGAGTCCGTATTGATGAAAATACCTTGGTGGCTGCAGTGGCTGGCAGTGGCTGCCGCAGCGGGGTGATGAGGCTGGATGGTGGCTTCCCCTGATTAGCCTGGTCGCCTCCCACAAAGGGAGGCCAGACTGCGGCTTATGCCCACTCCCCAAGGGAAGCAGGGAGCATGCCTAAGCCAGGACACTCCCTGAGGGCTCCCAATATGTGAGAAGAGGCAGGCTAGGAGGAACTCCCTCCCCCGCCCCGTGCATGAATTTCGTGCACCGGGCTCCTAGTAAAATATATAAATATACGAGTGTACTATAAACATATACATAGAGAATCCTATACAGATGGTCCTCGAGTTATATTGGACTTGATGTATGTCGTTTCATAGTTATGTCACCATCTCCCATTTAGTTATAAAAAAAAAGTTCCATCATTTGACGTATGTACATATGTGCTTTATGTTTCTAAAGGTCAGGAATTGTTATCTTTCTTTTAATTTTTTTTTACTGTTTCACTTCATTACTGCTATGTATGTGCTCCATGTGATTGGCATAGGTGTTTATGTAGGTGGGTCCAACTTTTGGTGAAAATCGCGTTATGTCGCACTGTGGGAACGGACATAACCCAAAGACCTACTGCATAATAAAAACCCAGCAACTGAACAGCAGAACAACCAGAATGACTGGTCAACCATTTGCTATGACACGCGCTGACCACCAGGGGGGAGACTCTCAATGCAGGAGCTGCCCCCTGGTGGTCAGTGTGCTCCCACAGTGGGAGCACCACTTGGCTGACCAGGATGGGCAGCTGCTCTCATAATGGCCACTCAAAGGGCGAGTCCATAGCCGTTCAGCTGACCAGGATGAGCAGCGCTCCCACAGTGGGCCGATCCTCACAGGCCACACTCCCCACCAATGTACGAATCCTGTGCACTGGGCCTCTTGTATAAAAATAAAATACTCCTTAGTAGAATAATTACAAAGTATGCCTTCCCCCTTCACTTATTTATCATTGATTCCCAAGGCTTTATGTTCTGACAACAGTTATTTAGGATCTTCATCTCAGCAAGAGCCCAAAGGCACTTCCTTCTTATTTTTTCTTAAGGAAATCCTGTGCCTGGTTCTATAATGGATCATCCTAAGTGGGCTGTTGAGATGTAGTTTCAACTATGCTCTTAAACTGGCCACATTAACTCACCACTATGCTTCCCTGTTAACTAGTCATTCAGCAAAACAGTTATTTTTTTTTTCCCCCTTGGCTTTTCTTTGTTATTTTGAGATTTAAAAAACAAACAAACAAACAAAAAAACCTTCATTCCTCAGTAAAACAGCCCAGAAGATTAAAGTCCACACCTTCCACAGAGAAATAGTACAGCCCCTCCTATCAGCAAACAGCTATGCTTGAAAATCAGCTGAAACTTCAGAAGCAGCTTTTTTTTTTTTTTTTAGGAAGGCACAGGCAAAAGCAATGCCAGGCCTGTGCAGCAACAGAGGACAGAAGGAAGCTCTGTGAGTTGGGAAACTGATTATTTTAGTCGAAAAGCTTTTTCTAAATGACACTATGAAGTTCTGTTTTCTCACTCATTGAAGTTCAACTAAGTAAAAAAATTTAATTTCTTACCTAACTTCATTGATGATATTAAAAAAAGAGAGAGAGAGAGAGAGAGAGAGCGCGAGAGCGCGAGAGTGCGAGCGCGCGCCATTCCTGGTAGTTAGTTATGTGTGATATTCGAACTCACTAGAGTTAAAAATTTATTTTTCTTTTAAAATAAGTATATGATGTAGAGATCAAAAGAAGAACAGATTAATAAGAAAATGCTGGTTTTTATATAAACACTTTTTAAATTTAATAATTCCTTTTCAAGCAAAATAAAGGACGGGATTTGTTAACTTGTGCATTTGAATATACAGATCCTTATTCAAGGCCTATGCAAAGCCATGTTCAAACTGCATACTTTGTGAATTTAAGTAGATCCCTTTGTTCACTTTTGTATCCCACCCACAGATGTAGCATCTCTGTGTTTTTGTTCCCCAGATTTAGTGAACAAAAGAAAAGGTTACAATAGGGCAGCAGCTAAATTTGTAAGGAAAGAGCTTTAGGAAAAAAAATCAAACTCCTAAAAGGTGTCTCAAAAGGTTTATGATATAAGAGAATTTAAAGGCATCAACCTCAGATTTCATTGCCTTTTCTCCTTGTCTCAGCAGGTCCTCCCTCTTCAAGAAGCCATTTCATTTCAGCTTTAGAATGAGGGCATAGGTGTCTCTCAGAATGCTGTCTACAATTATAGCTACCCAATGCCTTTGTTCACAGAGTAAAACTTGGCTTTCACAAGAGAGGAAAGAAGGTGTTTGAACTTCCACTGGAATCAAATGCTCAAAGTATAGAATTCAGAAAGCATGTAGCTTGGTAGTACCCCAAACTGAATATTTATATACCTCATAACTATAAGTATTTAAGTTAATTTAAAAGAATTTTCAATACATTAGTAAATATGCAGAAAAATCTACTTTTTTTTACCATTTTTAAATTTTTTATTTTTTCAATACAGTTGGCATTCAGTATTATTTTATATTAATTTTAGGTATGTCACATAGTGGTTAGACATTTATATAATTTTGAAGTGATCCCCCCATAAGTCTAGTACCCACCTGGCACCAAACATAGTTATTACAATATTATAATATTATTGACTATATTCCTTGTACTATACTTCACATCCCGTAACTATTTTGTAACTGCCAATTGTATTTATTACTCCCTTCACCATTTTTACCCATCCCTGGCACCCACCTCCCATCTGGCAACAATCAGTTTGTTCTCTGAATCTATGAGTCTGTTTCATTTTATTTGTTCATTTGTATTGTTCTTTTTAAAAAATATATATATTTTTTTTTTTTTATTGATTTTTTACAGAGAGGAAAGGAGAGGGAGAGAGACTTAGAAACATCAATGGGAGAGAACACTGCTCAACCACCTCCTGCACACTCCCCACCAGGGATGTGCCCACAACCAAGGTACATGCCCTTGACCAGAATCGAACCCAGGACCCTTGAGTCCGCAGGCCTATGCTCTATCCACTGAGCCAAACCAGTCAGGGTTATTTGCATTGTACTTTAGATTCCACATATAAGTGGTATCTCTCTTTCTCTGACTTATTTTACTTAGCATAACATCCTCTAGGTCCATCCATGCTTTGCAAATGTAAGATTTCATTGTGTGTGTGGTTTGTGTTTTTTTTTACGACCAAGTAATATTTCATTGTATGTATGTACTTCTTTATCTAATTATATATTGATGTGCACTTAAGTTGTTTCCATATCTTGGCTATCTAATCTAATAAAAGTATAATATTGAAATTAACTGTCTCTTTGGGACGCCTAAGCCACGCCCACCAGCCAATCAGATCTACTGTATGCAAAATAGCCATGTCTAGATGGCAGAGGCAGGAGCCCCGGAAAAAACCACAGACTGAGGCCCAGCAGGGCAGACTGAAGACCTCTGCCCCAGATAGAGGCAGCAGCCGAGGGCAGGAGCAGCCAGCCTGCCTGGGGGCTGCGATCGGCCTGCGTGGGTCGCAGGGCACACACACAGGGAGGCTGCTAAGCCTCCACGTGACCCACCCAGGCCCACTGCAGCAGCAGTAGCAGCGGCAAGACCAGCCAGCCACCCCGGGAGCTGCTATCAGCCTGGATGGGTCTCAGGCACACACGCACGGAGGCTGCATGCCCCAGGACCCACTCAGGGCCATCGCAGCTGCAGCGGTGGCAGGCTGGCTGGGCAGCTGGAGTATTTAATGAGGGAAGCTTTAATGAGGGAAGGAGGGCTGCTCCCTCTCTCACACACGCCTCCTGGGCCCACTCTTTGCTGGCTCCATTTTCTCTGGCATAGGGGTAGGGGTCTCCTGTGAGAGGCCCCATCTCCTTTCAGAGCTGGGGTGAACTGGCGGGAGCCAGGAGACAGAGAGATGGGCAGGGGGCAGGCGGAGCAGCAGCCAGGGAGAGTTTGGGGGGAAGTAACCAGGTGGGGGAGAGGTGGAACAGAAGGGAGGGAAGAACTTTATAAAAGAGTCAGTGGACAGCAGAGTTAAAAAAAGAGGGTGTATGAGTGAACTGTAGGGCCTATAATGAAAACCAAGTATAGTTGTGTACTGGGGACAGATTTTAAAAGTAGAAGTCAGAAAAGAAAAAAAGATAAATGATAGTGGATAATTAGGCAGGTAGATAGATAGGTATTAAAACAGTGGAAGTAAGTAGAGAAGAATGTATGGCAAAGGTAGGATGAGAGAAAAAGAGGGAG